>JANJGK010002192.1:120000-140503 GCA_039081455.1 Macrobrachium rosenbergii | reverse complement strand
GGATACTGAAACCCAAAAATACTGAAGAAGTGGAAGACAGTCGTACCTTAGACAATGATAAATATATCAAAGGAGAAGAGATTACTCCATCACCAATAATTGGTACAATAAGAACAAATAAAGAAAGAAATATACATGACAACTCTTGTGGATGTAATGATTGTTTCATTGCATTGTGCAACAATACCAAAAACATAACAAAAGATGGCTTAACAAACATTATAAGAAACTTTATGAAATATAGAAAAAAAGAAACCACAGAATTGAGTACCCATGAAAAAGGTTGCATGTGTGTCGAGCACTTAGTATATTATAAGGAAAAACAAACGAATGTCGTGAATAAATTATTAGGAAAAATCCAAATTGATAACGCAAAACAGAGAGTAAAACTCGACCGCTATAATAAAATATTTTCAATAGCTATATCATACAGTGGAACGTAAATGTTCTACAGACCAGATTACACCTAGGAGAAATACAACGATTACTAAAAGAATACGAACCTATGATATCATGTTTACAAGATGTCAGCAAAACAATATCAACAATAGGTAAATATACCTTAGTATCTACATCTAGAGAAGAAGAAGGAAATTTAGGTACTGCTATATATGTACATAACAAAGTATGTTATAATAGAGTACCTGTAAATTTTACTGACTTGCAAATATCAAGTATTAAAATACGAATAAAAAATAATTACATAATTTATAACCTATATAACAAACCTAATAAAAGTTACGACATTGATAAACTTAACGATTTAATTAACAATACCAGGGAACCTACATTAATAGTAGGTGATTTTAACGCTCACAGCCCAATATGGGACTGTCATTGTACAAACTCAAATAGAATAGGTAGTAAAATAGAAGAGTTCATGGATTCCAACGACATGTGCTGTATAAATGATGACGAAATTAGCACATATTTTTCAAAAGCACATAGAACATTTTCCTCAGTAGACTTAACTTTATGTACAACAAGCATAGTTGACAGATTGGATTGGAATACAGTTGATGACTTATATTAAGTTCCTTATTGCAAAATAATCCTGGAAAACATGTCCCTCACTACAACATTTATAAAGCAGATTGGGAGCGATATGAAATGCACACTAGAAATATCCCACAGTTTGAATATTTAAAAGACCATAATGAAAGTAATAAATTTCTTGTTGATTTCATTAAAAATGCTGCTGATAAAGCAATACCAAAGTCAAAACCCCATCCAACAAAACACAAAGTTCCCTGGTGGTCTGATGAGTTAACAGAATTAATAAATATAAAACACTCAATAGGGAGACGATTAGATAATCTGAATAGAAAGTTCAATAAAATGAACAAAAAATTACTGATATTAGAAAGAATTTTACAAAAAATGACTGTATTATTACTAGAAATTGATACATTAAAACCTGTATACCACAAAATATCTGCAAAATTTAAAAAAGTAATTCAAGGAAGAATTATGTCATGGAGGAAATACGTATCAGAAAACTCTAATAATACTCCCATACAAAAAATATGGGAAAAATTCAGGAAAATAAATGGTACCCATGTCAAACCACCTAGACATGCCATATTGAAAGATGGGAAAAGAACACTTGATCCAAAAGAAATAAGTAATATAATGGGAGAAAATTTATCAAAGGTAAGTAGTGATAAGAATTTAGATGAACACTTCCACACAAAAAAAAAATAAAGTAGAATTAATAACAATAAATTTTGAAACAACAGAAGTTATATATTATATTAGAAAATTTAGTATGTCAGAGATGGAGTATGCTCTCTCGAACAGCAATAAACCTGCTCCTGGAGGTGACAATATTTGTTTTGAGATGATCTGCCACTTAGCACCTTTGGCAAAGTCATACTTGTTAGAGTTTTATAATCATTTATGGCTTCGAAATTTATTTCCAGATGAATGGCGTAAAGCTATAATAATTCCTATCCCCAAACCTGGAAAAGATCCCAGTAACGTAAATAATTACAGACCACTTTCTTTAACAAGCTGTTTATGCAAATTGTTAGAGAAAATGGTAAATGCTCGACTAACATGGCGCATTCGAGAAAATAAAATTTTAACTCCCACTCAGTTTGGGTCACAGTGTAACAGATCCACATTGGATTCTCTCTGTAACTTAGAAGACCATATACATAGAGGTTTTGAACGAAAACAAATTACTGTTGCTGTCTTTTTTGACATTGAAAAAGCATATGATACTACATGGAGGTATGCTATATTAAAAACTTTACAAAACAACAACATCCGTGGACATTTACCTAAGTTTATAGAGAACTTTTTGACAAACCGCAATTTTCAGGTGAGAATTGATGATGATCTGTCTTGAACATTTCCACTAGAAAGTGGTGTTCCACAGGGAAGCGTCCTTAGTGGAACACTGTTTACTTTAGCAATTAATGATTTCGGTAAAAATCTACCCACTGGCATTAAAAGTAACCTGTACATGGATGATTTTGCCCTATATTATTCAGCATCCCGAATAAAACATGCAGAACGAATCGTTAATAAAAGCATAGTAAAAATAGATGAATGGGCCTCATCTCTAGGCTTTAAATTTTCCATAGATAAAACTCAAGCAATCATGATTTATAAAAATAAAAAGTGGAAAAAAGGTGAAGAAATAGGTTTAAAAATCAGAAACCATAGTATACCAATTGGCCAAACAGCAAAATTTTTGGGATTAGTATTTGATTCCCACTTGAACTGGAGAGCCCACATTACATATGTAAAATCTAAAAGTAAAAGAGCATTAAATCTAATTAGAAAACTATCGAACAATACTTGGGGAGCCGATAGACATACCCTTAATGTGCTGTATAAGGCAACAGTTCTGTCCATCATTGATTATGGAAGCGAAGTATATGGCTCGGCATCTGACGCAGTGCTGAAAATGTTAGACCCTGTTCACAATGAAGGCCTTAGAATATGCTCAGGAGCCTTTAGATCATCACCAAAATCATCGTTACAAGTTGAATGTGGTGAACTGCCTTTTTCTCTCCATAGAGAGCTAGTAACAATGAAAAGTGCTTTAAGAATTCAAACTAGTGATTCTCCAACCAAAAAATTATTTGAATTAAGAGATATGTTCATAAACAACCATCCACACCTTTCCAAATTAGAACTAGAAGATTCTTTGAGTCGCTGAATATAAATATACAAGTGCCTGTAATAGTAAAATCACCTCCTCTCTGGACAGTGAATAAAATGAGAATTTGCACACACCTCAAGTATTTATCAAAAAGTAACTCATATACAACAGAACACCATAGACAACATACAATAGAGCATATAAACCAAAAAGGTCCACATTACGAAATATATACAGATGGATCTAAATGAGAACACGGAGTGGGATATGCTGCAGTGACTGAAGACAAAACTTATCAGTTCTCAAATGTGAATATCCCTGTTACTGATTATGCAACTCACATGAAAATGGGTATCATAAATAAATGGCAACATATATGGGATGAAGAACCTGAAAGTAATAAACTGAAAGAAATAAAACCTAATATTAAAAAATGGAGTTCATCATATCGGACAGAGAGACATGCACAAGTAATTTTAACACACCTCAGAATAGGCCATACTCGTCTGACACATGGGCACTTAATGAGCAGCCCACATGGCCCGGCTCCTGAGTGCTCAGAATGCAGAGTAATAATAATGGTCAGACATAAGTGAATGTCCAAAGTATGACCGACAACGAATGTCTATTTTTAGAAATAGATCAGTGAAAGAAATTTTGTCAGAATCTTTCACATTTTCAATCGTTCCAGTTTTGATGTTCTTGAAGAATTGTAATTTAATTATCAAAATATAAAAATAAGTAAATAATAAAAGCATGAAAACCCTTTTAACACTTGAATTTTACAAAAAAGAAAATTTTTAAAAATTTTTAAAAATTGTTTAATTTATATTCTGAATTTTAATATACCGTTTTAGTATGAATATAAGGAAGTCTGAGTAAATGTATTTATTTTATGAGAGGATGTGCCTATGTGCAGTTTTTAATTTCATTTTAATTCATTCATCTTTGTATCTAATGATCTATTGGGTCCTAGCGCTTGACTTCAGGCCTGGACCTAGTATTTTAATCAAATCCTTCAGCCAGCCCTATGAGAGCTGAAAGTCAGCTCAGTGGTCTGGTTACACTACTTTAATAATAATAATAATGTCACTAGATGACCAACTGCCATCAAAATGACGACTTTCCACCTGCTCTCGATCGAGCTCCAACAAGTACTCATCAATGTCCTTTTGTTGGAGGCCTCCCAAATGCTTACGAATATCCCTTAGGACACAGGGATGCTTCCTAGGGGTCGTAAAAGGCACAGGATGTGGTCCTTGGTCCCTTTCGGCCACACGTGGCCGCACAACACGGCGTTGAAAAGCTGGGTCACCTTGGGTGCTTGGTCCCTCTCCAGCATCCAAATCTAAAACTCGCCTCACACGCTTACTACCGACAGGCAGTGCGCGCCTTTCATGGTCCTGATGACTTTACGACATCTCTGCAAACGTCCTGTTGCGTCACAAATACGCTAACACTCGCAAAACTTCTGCAAAACACGAATGCGTCAAAAAATCGCTCTCCGACGATGCGTCGCTGATGCTTTGTAGTGCGAGAAGAAAGAAATTCGTGCATGTGCAGCTGGGTAACGCTTGTAAAACAAAACAACAGCGTGATCCGTGAACTCCCAGCATCCTTCAAGGCGCGTGATTTAAAATCTTTCGCAAACTAGGCCTATAAATATTTTTCCACGAATATTTAAAAAAACTTTTTTTAGTCGACATACCGTACGTCCACTTGCACCCGACAGACAATTTTAGTTGATGTACAGTATGTCCAGTCGGCGTTTAAGGGTTAAAGGCTTAGTAGATTTGTCAGTGTTGTTGAAGGGTGTTTTTAAAGGCATACTAGATTTGTTAGTATTGAAAATTTCTTTTGAAGGCATAATAGATTAGTCAGTGTTGAAGGTTTCTTTTAAAGGCATAATAGATTTGTCAGTGTTGAAGGTTTCTTTTAAGGGCATAATCTGTTATGCATTTAAAAGAAACCTTCACCTGCTGAAGGTTTCTGTTAAAGGCATAATAGATTAGGCAGTGTTGAAGGATTCTTTTAAAGGCATAATAGATTTGTCAGTGTTGAAGGATTCTTTTAAAAGCAAAATATATTTGTCTCTGTTGAACTTTTCTTTTGAAGACATAATAGAATTTTCAGTGTTGAAGGATTCTTTTAAAAGTTTCTTAGATTGTAAGAGTTGAAGGTTTTTTTAATGCATAATAGATATGTCAGTGTTAAAGGTTTCTTTGAAAGGCATAATAGATTTGTCACTGTTGAAGGTTTATTTTAAAGGGATAATCTATTATGCCTTTAAAAGAAACCTTCAGCACGTGTTAAGGTTTCTTTTAAAGGAATAATTTGTCAGTGTTAAAGGATTCTTTCAAAGACATAATAGATTTATCAGTGTTGAAGGTTTCTTTTAGAGACATAGCAGATTTGTTAGTTTTGAGGGATTCTTATAAAAGCATAATAGATTTGTTAGTGTTGAAGGGTTTTTATAAAGATATAGATTTGTCACTGTTGAAGGATTCTTTTAAAGGCAAAATACATTTTTCACTGTTGAACTTTTCTTTTAAAGGGAAAATAGATATATCAGTGTTGAAGGATTCTTTTAAAGGCTTGTTTGGTTTGTAAGTGTTGAACATTTTTTTAAAGGCATAATAGATTTTTCAGTGTTGAAGGATTATCTTAAAGGCATAATAGATTTGTCACTATTGAAGGTTTCTTTTAAAGACATCGTGTTCTTTAAAAGAAACCTTCACAACATGTTGCATGTTTCATGTTTCTTTTTAGGGCATAATACATTACTCAGTGTTGAAGGATTCTTTGAAAGGCATAATAGATTTGTAAGTGTTGAAGGTTTGTTTTAGAGGAATAATAGATTTGTCATTATTGACAGTTTCATTTAAAGGCATAATAGATTTGTCAGTGTTGAATGATTCTTTTAAAGGCTTATTAGATTTTTCACTGTTGAAGGTTTCTTTTAAAGGCATAATAAATCTTCAGTGCTGAAGGTATCTTTTAAAGGCATAGTAGATTTGTTTGTGTCGAAGATTTCTCTGAAGGGCATGACAGAATTGTCAGAGTTGAAGGTTTCTTTTAAAGACATAATAGATATGTCAGTGTTGAATGTTCCTTTTAAATGCACAGTAGATTTGTCAGTATTGAAGGATTTTTTTTAAGGTCATAATAGATTTGTCTGTGTTGAAGGTTTGTTTTAAAGGCATAAGAGATTTGTCAGTGTTTAAAGTTTTTTTTGAAGGCATAATAGATTTGTCAGTGTTGAAGGTTCATTTTAAAGGCATAATAGATTTGTCAGTGTTGAAGGATTCTTTTAAAGTAATAATAGATTTGTCTGTGTTGAAGGATTCTTTTAAAGGCATAATAGATTTGTCAGTGTTGAATTATTCTTTTAAAGGCATAATAGATTTGTCAATGTTGAAGGATCATTTTAAAGGCATAGTAGATTTGTCAGTATTGAAGGTTTCTTTTAACCTTTAGTGGGCGGCATAATTTATCGATGTGCAGCACCCCAGACCAGGGAGACTTTGAGGTCGGCAAAAAAAAAAAAAAAAAAAAAATCACATCGATGGGAGGAGAATGACATGTACACACAGTGTATAAAAAAATTCAAAAAAAAATTTTCTGTACCCGCTACAGAAAGTTGGAATTTAATATTTTAGCTAGCGGTAAGCGGGGAACTCGTCTGACTGAAGGGAGCTTGACTCACTGTGAGCCATTTCACCAAATTCATATTCTCTCTCTCTCTCTCTCTCTCTCTCTCTCTCTCTCTCTCTCTCTCTCTCTCTCTCTCTCTCTCTCTCTCTCTCTCTCTCTCTCTCTGTAATACGTGAATGAAAATTTTTTTTCCAGTATCGTTACGTAAATCTAAAGTAAAATAAAATTCTCACTTTCCTGTGACAGTAAAAAGTAAAAAATGACATGTTTTGGTGTTCTGTTCTTTGCCTCCTGAAACACGTAAAAATCTCGCTCTGATAAATGAATAAAAGTTACATGAAAAATAAAATTTTTACCTGCCTGTGAAGATAATAAAAAAAATGTTTTGGCCTTCGGTTCTTTGTTCCCACCTCTCTCTCTCTCTCTCTCTCTCTCTCTCTCTCTCTCTCTCTCTCTCTCTCTCTCTCTCTCTCTCTCTCTCTGATACGTGAATGACCATCCTCACTTGCCTGTGGATGTAAAAAAAAAAAAAAAAAGATAGAAATGGTTTTGTCGTTGGTGCTTTGTCCCCTAAATAAAAAGACAAATGTTTTGGGCTTTGGTTCTTTGTCTCCTCTATCCTTCTCTCCCTCTCTCTCTGATACATGATTGACACATGTTTCCAGTATTGACACAAATAAATCTAAAGTAAAATAAAATCTTCATTTCCCCTTGGATGTAAAAAAAAAAAAAGTGGAAAAAAAAAAACAGTATTGTTCCGGTTTCCCGTTCTTGGCCCGACCAGCACACGTACGCCCTGCATTTTTTTCCTACTAAAAACTAATGAAAAAAATGTTACGTGGCAACAGCCACTCATATCATGGGATAAAGAGGTGTGGAGGGATGGGAACCACCATTTCGCTCTTGATCAGCTATCATGGAACACGTTGGCTCTGACGCGTATGATATGGGAGGGTGGATAAAGATCACCCTCTGTGTGAAGTATGCTGGGCTGCAGTACTGGAGGGACGTTGTATCACAGTGGAACGATTTCCACTGTGACTGCAATAATCCAAGCTGCCAGTGCACCCACCCTATGATTTGCAACTGTTTGTTGCTTGGGTAGTTCCTCGCTGGCTGAGCGGGTTCCGTACTCACCTACCACTCTGATGGTCGCGAGTTCGAATCTCTGACCGGCTAGTGAAGAACAAGAGGAATTTGTTTCTGGTGATAGAAATTAATTTCTCGCTATAATGTGGTTCGGATTCCACAATAAGCTGTAGGTCCCGTTGCTAGGTAACCAATTGGTTCTTAGCCACGTAAAAATAAAATAAAATCTAATCCTTGCTTGAGTGGGAGTGCGTGTTTTCATTCTAAATAGATTGTTTTTTCTGTGGCCTAAAATCTGCTTACCCTAATACTGTTATTTTACATTTCCTTCTTCAAAATCTTTTGACCACTCCCCTAATCCTACAATACCTACTACATTTGTGTATCCACTCCACTTTCCTATAAGAATAACAAAAAAAAAATGGTAACCAAAGACCCATGCTCGATTTTTTTTAGACATAGGCCTACGCCAAGCTTTCATGTATCCACTGTGATTGTTGGCCCATTTACACAAACAAAAAATATGAAGGTAAAAATATAGCCTTATAAAAAATCAAAATTATTTATTTATTTATGCATAAAAACAAAAAAATACAGACTTTTTGCAAATCACAAAAAAATTATAAACAAATAAAAATGCAGAGGTCTATATTTATGCATAGAGAAACATACACAAAAACCAGATGCTATTTTTTTTTTTTTTTGCAATTATTGATGCATAGAAAAATACACAAAAGCCAAAAGCCAATTTTTTTCTGCAAATCGCACAAAAAAAGTATAAATGTAATAGACATCCAAAATGCATAGATATATCTAAATACATAAATGACAAAATTTTTCCAGCACTGGTATGAAACTTACAAAATCATTTCAGTAAAAAATTTTCATTGGCCATAAGTGTAAAAATCATGAACAAATGGAAAAGTTTTCTCTCTCCTATCAGCATGCAGCATAAATTGAGATACACAGACAAGAATATAAACAAAGGAAAATCGTTATTTTGTACCATCAGACATGTAAATGAACTGTTAATTTACCCGTAATTGTATTAGTTAGTACAAATAAAATTTCTACTTTGTGGTAACTGTAAAAATCCACAACAAATGGAAAAATTTTCTTTCTCGTATCAGTATTCAGCATAGCAAAAATGATTCTCTCTCTCTCTCTCTCTCTCTCTCTCTCTCTCTCTCTCTCTCTCTCTCTCTCTCTCTCTCTCTCTCTCTCTCTCTCTCTCTCTCTCTCTTATTGTTTAGAACTCTACAAAGCTATGGTACTGTACAAAGCAGTCGATGCACAAGCCCACCTCACAGCCTGGGCACCAGGTTGTTACTCTCTTATTCTTGACAGGTTCACTCCTCTTTGTATTGTAATAAAACTTAGCACAATTTTTGAAGATTATGCCTTTCACACCATTGCTGAGGTGCAATGCGGTCAACATCTGGGCAACTTTGTCTGCCAGGAACTGGAACAACTCTGTCTTGTTGGCATCGTGTCTTAGGAAATTGCGCCAGTTGGATGGAATTGTGTTCTTGTCTGTCACCTTGCGCCTTCCTCCTTGACCACGTTGGAGCCTGGTCTCAGCTTTGAGGCTGGATGTATTGTATACATCAAATACAAGATGTGATGATGTGTACTTGCTGCTATAGGATTGTATCACAGGCAAGAAGTCGCAAAGTGCATAGCCCTCAAAGGTCTTTCCTTTCTTTGGTGGCAAGGCATGGACCAAAGCTGATCCATCTACAATGAGGACATCAGTCTTTGGTTCTTTGTCTTCTAGTGTAACATGACTCTCCAGGACCGAGGTCAGCTGAGACTTCTGACATGTGTACAGCCTACCACCCTCACTAAGGGAAGCTGGGAATGTTTGATTCTCGTGCTGGAAGAATTCCTGCAGATCACATTCACGGCTCTGACAGGATATAAATAGCTTTGAGAAAAGCTGGCAATCCTCCTTCAGAAGTTTCTGCTTTGACTGTTCTACAGGAGCAGCTTCTTGCCTGAAGAAGTCAGTTCTGTTCTTCTTTATCGGCTCATAGAAGGAGACTGCATTGTTTGCCAAAGAGTCTGAAAACTTCTGAAATTTAGTGCGGCCTCTGTCAAGGTGTGTCTGTAGAAGTTCTGCTGAGCTGGGGTGGGCAATGTCTTTGTTGTCAATGGAATACAGATCCTGGGTCTCTTCCTGAAAAGGACTTCCCAAGTGTTGCAAAGCCAATGACAGCTTGCTGACTCTCTCCAAGAATGTCTTCTGCGCATGAGCTGTTTGTTCATGGTGTGTTGTCTGCTCATTAGACTCCTTACTTTGAACCTCTGTTTCGTATGCAGACACCAAGCGGATGATCTCTGGGCCAGCTACCATCCATCTTCTGAGTGCTGACGGATCTTCAGTCAGCCCAATGGCTCCGCCATCAGCCTTTATAAAGGCATTGGTCTGCTCATGAGCTTGGTCAAGAGCCATTGCTGAGAACTGGCGACTGGTCTTGTGCACAACAAAGTTGCCAGCCTTGAACTCCTTGTGCAACTCTGGGTGTGAACTCTCTAGGGTAAGCATGTCCCTGAGGTGAATAGGCAGCCAACGAGCATAGTTTGTATTATTGTTGGAAAAGAAGTAGGGTATCAGCTCATGCAATGCCTGGCAGTGTAGGACAAAATTGGCCTCACGGAAGGACCTGATCAGTAGGAATATCACAAGTTCCATAGACAACACCATGTGCCAGAAGTGGAACTGTGGACTCTGCTGTCTTCGAAGGTCACACCACTCCTCAAACTCTAATGCCTGCTCATTGTTGTTTGCTTTCTCAGCACAGTAGTCAGTGTATGCTGTCCTCAGGAGTTTGTACAAACTAGAGGCTGTAACCTGGTGCATCTGCCGTGTCCTGGTTACACTTGCAGCTGACAGGAAGGATTCTGCAGTTCCAGATGAAGCAACTCCTGCCTCCACCAGAGCTCCTGTCCAACCACTGCCATGAAGAAGAGTACCAAGAGATGTCATTGCTGCCATCTCAATGTGCAGACCACCAAACATTACCAGATACTTGTCTTCGCCATACTGATCAGGCCACTGCCACTGCACCTGCTTTGCTACGGCATAGATTGGCTGATCAGCTGTGATTATGGGTATCTGGCCAGGGTTCAGAAAATCAGTGACATCCTGCACTTTCTGCATCACGTGTTTGATCGTAGCAACAGAATGAGCCTGATCACGCAGGAGAGGAAGCAATGAAGTTATGGTTACTTCAAATTCTGGGCTTCTCTTCATTGAAGCGTGATGAGCTGACCACGTCAGATTCACTGCATCATCTATTTCCTGGGTGACTATGACCTTGTCTAGCCACTGATACTCCAGTGCAAGCTGTGGCCCCAAGATATCTGTGGGTGGCTTTGGTATTGCAGTGTTTGGTGGCACAGGGTTCTTTGTTTGAAAGGAAGCTGGTGAGATGTTTGTGAATGTGTCCGGCAATTCAGGCACCGACCTCACTTTCTCAGGTGCAAACTTTAGTTGCTGTCTTTCCTGTCCAGTGTTCTCCTTGGTGGGGTGCTGAAATATGGAGATGCTAGTTTCATGGAAGGAGGTAGTGGCAGTAGTTGCAGATGGGTTGTGGTCGATGTTGTCCATCACTGCAGTGGTGAACAACCCTTTTCGCAGTACTGGGGGACAGACCACACCCTCCTCCACATATTTGCTAACTGTGGCATCTCCTAACTGTGCAGAGACCTCCAGTACTCTGTCATAAGAGATACTGAGGCCATACTGATGTAGCATTTCAACCAGGTTTCTCTTCCTGGTTTTGGCATAGACTGAGAGTCCCATGTAGACTGGGAATGGTGTTTCTCTGTCTTTGGAGTGTCTATGAGTTGTTGCTCCCTCTTTGTATCGGGAGTAGCAGTTGAACTGCATGAGCTGTGCAATGGCCTGGTCTGACTTTGATGCTCCAAATCGTAACTGTGACTTGATGTCAGCCCCATGCTCAACCATCCCTACAAACTGGAGCAGGAGAGGAGGCACAGAATTTCGTACACAAGCCTCAGAAAATGTGCCATCAAACCGTGACTGATGATCAAGTATAGACTTTCTGAGAATATTTGCTGCTTTAGCAATGATAACTGCCTCTGAAAGATCAGATGATTGAGCAAGTGCTTTTCCCACATCCTTTTGAAATGCAAGTAATACATCTCTGCCAGATTTATGAGCCTCAAGTTCTGGAATTTCTGCCAGAAGTTTGTCTTTGAGTCTCGTGGAATTTACACTTGGTGACTCTACACCTAATTGTTCCAGACGTTGTTGGTAGAGGTGGCAAATATCTGCCAGCCGAAATGTGACTGGATCATCTGAACAAAGGTTGTTTTCAACAATGTATGTCATCAGTTCTGACAGAACTAGTGGATACACATCTGATTCTGACTCAGTGCTACCTTGGTCTTTCTCAAGGCTCCTCAGGTAGGACCTTTTTCTGTTGTAGAGGGCACAAAGACAGGCATGGTGATACTTAAACTCCTGTGCAATGACATCCCCACCAGTCAACTTAGCAAGGAGCTTGCCATCACTAAGTATCTCTGCACATTCACGCAATTTCAAGTCAAGGCCCTTAGTACTAGCCTGTCTGAGATCAGATGCAGGTGCCACTTTCTCACAGAAAATGCAAACTTCATTGTCATGACTGGTTCGGCGCAGTTTTGCACGACTAGTCTCAGTGTTGCTGGTCTGGTCATTGGATTGTCGCTTTCTTGCACGGTCCAGTTTAGTGTTGTTAAACAACAAGCGACAGTTCACATGGTATTTTGCTGCATTTTTCCTGAGAGTGGCCTCTATGCCATCACCTTCATCCAGCCTTGCTGGATCCATTATCAGTGGCATTTCATTAATTTCACTGAACATGGGAATGTTCCTTGCCAGCATTGTGTACCCATCATGGTCTAGGACATGATGACTTGGAGGTGATGTCAAGTGCTCACCTCTTTTGTCCTTCTGACAAAGACAACACAAACTCCAGTTTGTTTTTCTACTGCTCAATATTGGATTGGCATCACATTCTGCCATGATTTCACTTTTGATTAAGGCCGAGGGGTTATCCTTTTACCACCTTAAACAAAGCACACATTCCTGTATGGGATTCAACTAGGTTCGGTCTCCCTACACCTAGCCCGATCATTCATCCAGTGCCATTTAAGTCCCGTGTGATCTGTACACCATCCGGGTAAGTACATGAACCATCATGTACAGCCCCCATACCCTTGGCTCGGCTCTCCCGCGCTGGCACATCCTGTCTATTCAGGTGCGGCTATCTAACTATAGCTGGTCTGGGGCTGTTAGAAAGCATTTGGGACACTAAACTAAACTATACTACAACTACTAGTCTAAGACTACAGGATTAGTAAAGCTGGATTAGCTGGCACTGAACCCCATGCTGAGTTACACAGCAGTGATGTCACCAGTGTGCCCTGGTTGTGTGCAGACATACACTCTTTTACATTTATTAATTTTCCTTCAAAATTGATGAGTTATTCGAAAGAGATGGCCTCATTAGGATCTAAAACCACAGAAACCAAGATCCATGCTTAAAACGATAATTGTTGAACGGGCATTATTTCTCATTATAATTATTGTTTCTACCTTTTCTTGGCAGCCATATAGCCCCCATATTTAAAGGTAAACTGTACTGGGAAGCTACAGAAACATAATATTCACAAGAAATAGTATGGAAGAGCTTTACCATATTGCTAGAAGCAAATACATGCCATTCTAGTGAAAAATTAGCCAAAATCTGTCGATACTGGCCGCCATCTTGGAATTTGGCCGCCATATTAAATTTTTTGCGTGGCCAGCGCCCTTTTCTGATAGAGGGAACTTTAAAGAGCACTTGTGCAAAATTTCATGCTTGTTTCACTATCTGAACGATTCTTATGAAATATGCAATTATCTGCTGCACTGTTGATACGTGGCATAATTGTTGAGCAGTTGCTTGCAGACTGTCAACGAGAAGTCCCGCAAGGACAAGGACTTGCCAGTTCTGTGCTTATATAAATTATAAGCATTCAACATGCATATGTCTATTAGGTGCAGCACTCCTTTCTTATACCATTTGAGTGATTTTCTAACGCACTCAACGGTACCAATTTGCATGGCTGACTTGTTGACAAGATGCAGGTTCCTGACACAGTCAACAATTATGTCAGGCTTCTTTACCAATCCCCCGTTCCATACTCTCGTCTCCCTGTGGGTGTTGCCGTGCCAGTGTGGATTCCACTCAGTAGGGTGAATTCTTTCTGTCCTTCCATTTGATAGCCAGGTGATGCCCTTTCTTCCTAAATGCCGTGTCTCCTCTCTTCATGCCTCGGGGAAATACTGGCATCCCTTTCCTGTCTTCGCGAACGATACCAACCAATCCAGTATTGTTCTGATGTAAAAATTCACTTAGGGCTGGGCTGGTGTAATAGTTGTCTGTATAAAGAATGTGGCCATCGCCAAGAAAAGAGGCCATAAGTGTTTTTACCACAGCGCCAGAGTGCCCAAGAGGATCGTTACCAGGAATGTCAACATCTGTGCCTGTATAAATAATCACATCCTCGACATATTCCGTTTTGCAATCACACATCAACTATATTTTTATTCCAAATCGGTGACTCTTTGATCGTATATATATTGTTTGAAAAGTAGGCGCCCCTTGAACAAAAGACTCTCATCAATAACCAGCTTTTGAAATGGACGAAAATATCTCGCAAATCGTTCACGTGTGAGAGACATAATATCCCTGATTTTCCAAAGCCAATCATTGGAATTTGGGTCCTGAAAATTATTGTCTGTGAATTGTAAAAATCTATAAAATGCCTGGTACCGATCGCGAGGCATGAACTTTGGGAATGCTGGTTTATGAATGAAGGTATCCGTTGACCAATAATCCCTGACACGGTGTTTCAGTATGTAAGGCATTAGTAACGTTATTGCCAAAAAAACAAGAATTTCCCGCAAGCTGACATCTGTCCATGTCTTCATCTTACCTTTGGTCCTTGGCAGCCTGGCTGCGACATGTTGGGTATGATAACAATTCGTTTCATTGACCATGACTTGAACGACTTGGTCATCCAAAAACAGCCTGAGGTAATCTGATTCTTTGCCATCAGTGCCTAAATCGCAATCCTCTGTGACTCCTGCTAATCCAGAAAACACATATTCATTCGGTTCAAAATCACATCCATCACTCCATCCATCCATCTGGGGAGTTCTAGGCCGCGCGCCATGCTGCATCCGAACAATACCACCACTGTCAGACCGTGAACAGGAGCGACTACTACATCTTGTAGTTCGGCAAAAAGACCTCCTTCCCCCCATCACTCTTTCTGCCCTGTCGGTTTCATATTCACAACTGCCATCACTTTCTACATCACTTTCATGTTGAAATGTTTCATGTTGATATGTAGGATCATCAAAGTCATCATCGTCACCATTCTCCCCATACAAAATATCGTGGTCTTCATCACTTTCTTCATTTTCACTGTCAGTATCTGCAAATTCTCCCTCTAACAACTCGTATAACTCGAGTTGGTGTGAAATATCTTCTGGAGTCAAATGTCTTTTGGGAATTTTACATTTATGTGCTTCTTTGCGGCGTGAAGTACTGCGAGACGTACCGCAAGATGTACTCGGCTGGGGGTCAGAGTAAGATGAAGCTCCTGCTTCTATCATGAGATCTGAGTGTGACTGGCCATCCTACCCTCTTGGCGTCTTCCCGAGACTTGATACGGAGGTTGTAGGGTTGCCATACTGTCATTTACGACCCATACTTATGATAGAAAATATTCCCACAACATTCATTCAAACACTATGGCGCGTAATTAAGCTCATAGTGAAGCTCAATCCGTCCATCACCCCAACTCTGCTTTACTTCACACTGAGGCTCAGTCCGTCCATTAAGGGTTAAAGGCACAATAGATTTGTCATTGTTGAAAGTTTCTTTTAAAAGCGCAGTAGATTTGTCAGTATTGATGGATTCTTTTAAAGACATAATAGACTTGTCAGTGGTGAAGGTTTCTTTTAAAGGCATAATAGATTTGTCAGTGTTGAAGGATTCTTTAAAAGGCACAGTAGATTTGTCAGTGTTGAAGGATTCTTTTAAAGCATAATAGATTTGTCTCTGTTGAAGGACTCTTTTAAACCTTTGATTACGGCCGAGGTGAGGCCTCATACTTCCCACAATCCGGTGGTTTTTCAGACGGTGGTCATCTGTAGAATGCTACCAGCGCACGAAACAAACAGTCATTGTAATAGCGTGTTTATTTGTTGTTTTGCCACAAATTAACCTGTTTTACTTTTATGATAATATTGTGATAGTAGCCATCTGTAATATATATATGTAATTAATGTAACAACACAAATAAATAAACATAGGATAAGTACTGTTGCCAGAAGTATAAGCACTTCACTGATTGTGAATGACAAAGTCTTCTTTTTTCTTTTTGTAATTTTCTCATTCTGTTTGAATCCATAAAAGGCAGCTACATCACAGTTAAATATTATAGTTAAAAATTATTCATATGTCTGTCGGAAAACTAATCATAAAGAACATTGATCATTTTAATGTTTCTGCTTATTATTCCACCAGCTAGGCAAAAAAATTAGATATATTATTGCGAAAGCGAGAGAGACGTGACAGAATAAAAAAGTTTACCGATGATTTATTCCTTCTAATTGTACACCAATAACATTGGAGAGTACTCTAATTTCAGTAAACATAATTACAGTAATGGTTGCAAATGAGCACATTGCTGAATATATATTAACCCCATACGTAGTTTTCAAAATTCAAAGTTATCAAAGCTGTGTGAGATCTTTTATAAGAGACTAACATTGGCATTTGTCTTACTTTGGTTTTACCATTCAGACATACACATAGAATTATAAAACTCTGTGGACTGTGGGTGATTTACGAATATATATACTAGTTTATGTCAATCATACTTTGTAGTTCAGCCATATGCAATGACTTCTAATATCTTATAATGCATTCTTGGAAATAAGTAGGAATTTTGCCTATTCAAGTACAATACATATTTTTTAGATGTATATGGGAATTCCTCTCAGGTATCATTTGCATTATTTGTGTTACACTATTATTTTAAGACTGCTGTTCAGAATAAATAAATATCTCCGACACTTCTATAATACTGGGAATGCCGTTTTACCAGGAAAGTGTTTAAGAGAGAGAGAGAGAGAGAGAGAGAGAGAGAGAGAGAGAGAGAGAGAGAGAAACCATAATTCAATTCAGAGAGGGGGGGGGGGATAGGATAGAGTGAGGGTTCGATTACAAATCGATTGAAACCCCTAGGCGTCCCCCGGAAGGAAGATAAGGTTTGGAAGGGGTTAAAAGGGGGTGAAATGAAGGTATAAGGGGAAGGATAAAAGAATGGGACAGACCCATTTGTCATTGTGTTTGTAGTGTAGTGTTTGCAGTTTCTTTATGTTAATGTTAATGCTGGTTCGATTCTGTGTTAAGTGAAATGAAGTGATGTTTGGAAATTGTGTTTGGAGGCTTAGGAAGGGTTCACTAATTTACGGCTCCAATATTGGATTAGCAGTTGCAGAGTGTTAGTTACGACCGCAGGGTGCTGTGAGACTCTAACTACTATTGGTGCAGGATAGGAGTCACCTGGGACAAGTGGTATACAATAAGAGTGTTTTTTTTTGTTTTATTTTTGTAATTTTCTTATTTTCTTGAGGTTAAGTGTTCCACGTGGCAGTAAGATGAAACTTAATACTAATCCTAACCTTAACCTTAATTACTAAACCTAATTCTAGTGTTAGTTGGGGACTTAGTAACTACAGTATTGCCGGGGGAGGGTTGAAGATACCAGCGTTTAATGACACTGGTATTTTTAGGTCGCTTCCTTTCCCTTTAGTTTTTTTTTTTTTTTTTGCGGGGGAGGGTTGAAGATACCAGAGTCTGGTATTTCCAGGTTGCCTCCTTTCCCTTACATTTTTTTTCTTTTTATTTGCGGGGGGCAAGGTAGCTAAACAAGTTCCCGAGGCACCTTGTCTTTCTAGACATCACCTTCCATATTTTATTTTTCTTAGGTTAGTGTTAGTGTGTTAGTTCCACTTACGATACTGCAGACTTACAACTAGGGATCTTCATATACTCTCTCATTCATTCCTCAAGAACTCCATTCACCTGCATTTATACAATCACACTATCGTAATCATATACAGATATTTACAATTGCCGCACACTCTCTGTCATCGTCAGGTTGTATGGGGGTGGGAGGGCTCCGTCCCCTATTCCCCCTCACTCAACTGAGTGGAGGTAAGGTTGGTTGTGTCTGCTGCTTCCTCCCTCCCTCATAGTGCTGGCTCACAACTGTCAAAACCCTTCCCTCCCCTCCCAGCCACCGATCGGGATGGGACCCAGGGCGATCCCCTGTAGCTCCCCCACCCAACAGTGGGTCTAGGTGAGACTGCTGTCATTGGTTGCTAGGGTAGAGCATGAAGGCGTTACCGTTGCTAGGGAGGTGAGTGTGTGGCTGGTGGTGTGGTATCAGATCGCCTTCCTCCATCTCCTCCGTCCAAATATGCTATCTACTGGGTGCGTGACACTGTTCATGTAACTGTGGTATCTAATGGGTGTTTATTTTTGTACATTTATTCTTAAAAACTATAAAGCTATTTCTTACGCTAATTATATTAATTACCTACGCACATGGGCGCCCATGTGCAGAGAGCTTTCGATCGCTGTCATGAGTTGCCGAATGGTACAAGTTCAAGGTGTGCTTTTGTCTTTGGTCTGAGGTCTCCAAACCGTGCCAATTTGGCTTTGGTTGCTCTAGTACTCCTGATCCTTTGCCGGATGTGTGAGTACATCCTGCTTTGGGTCAGGGTGAGTCCAAGAACCTTAGCTATATGGGCAGACGGTTTTGGTCTATTGTCAACTGTTACGTCGTTTGGTTTTTGCCAAAACTGATAATAATGCAAACTTGTCCTGGTTGGTCTTAATTTTCCATTGTCTTTCATAGTCATTGAGTTCAACAATGTGTTGACTTGTCTCTAGGGCTAGTCTTTGTCTGTTTCGGCCATTTGTCATGATTACTTGTCACATTGTCTGCAAATATCAAATTAACACACCCCTCCCTTCCCTGTGATATGTCATGAATATAAAAAATGTATACCGTCAGAGAGAGAACGGATCCTTGTGGGACACCGCTTCTCAGTGTAAAGGTGTCTGACGTCTGTCCTTCAAATTTATTGCTATTCAGTCTGTCTAAAAAGTTGCAAAGAATTTTCGTTATTAAGTTCAGTAAGTCTGCGTTAAGTAGTTTAACCCTTTCGATCCTACCTATGCACAGCTGAATTTTTAATAATCTGTTGAGCTTAGTGGCATCATTGGATCATAGATAATGATATATATTCACCACAAAGTTTTTTGCAAGCTTATCTTTGTTTTTTTACACTGGGACATAAACATCCCAATAGTGTTATATTGAAATTCAAATTGGGATTGTTTGATCCCAGGTAGTTCAATAAAGTTGAAAATACATATTGCGTATATAGGAATGTTGGAATTAAATGCAAAGTTATAAGTGTACATTTATTATAAGTATATCGTACCTGAAGAGAAAAACCATCAAACTATATAATGGCAAAATAAATGTAGCTTTTTGGGATAAGTAAATGAGAAAAAAAACACATACACCATTGAAAATTATTAGGCAACAGAATTATATTTTCCTTTGAAAAAAGTGAAATGAAAAACAGCCTGATAACTATATGATTGGGAGCCTTTTACTCAACTGTTTATGTATGGTAGATAGGAAAACATTGTAAACAAAGTGGAACTTTGCATGTTTGACACTGATACCTTGTTCGCTTTTCTTTCTTCCTTGAAGAGCATCTTGCGCATCTTCGACAGCTTTCTTCACGCACGGGCATATTATGGTCAACATTCTTCAGCTCCTTAGAAGTTTTGGAAGGCCGTCCTAAACTTCTTACTCTTCTCTGTGGCAGATTTTCCCTTCCCTCATCAATCAGAGATTCTGCTAATGTTACTAAGAAGTCAATGAAAGGGCGCTTCTTGTGGTTGATTTCGTTGTGAATAACGTATGCATTGTACACCGCTGTCATTAGAAGTGTGAAAAATACCTTGTATGACCTTGACAGAAAGAGCAAGAAATGGTGGATCAGAGTTATCATTTGATCCCCTAGGTCAACACCCCCCATATGCTCATTATAAAATATAAAAGGTTCAGGGCACTGCAGATCTTTTTTTGTTCCATCTTTCATTTTTCTTAGCGTCACTTTCTGTATTATGACAATTACTCAGAATCGTGACATACTTGGTGTCTTGCCAGGAAGCTACCAGAATGCCTTCATCACAAACGTACATCTCTGACTCTCCCCGTTGAAGTTTGACATCAAGCTTTGGAAGATTCTTCCTATTTGGCATACAAGTCCCAACTGCTGCAAATGGGAGTGAAGACACGAGTCTAACAGATGTGAAAAATCTGTAGAAACATAAGCATACTTCTGGTGCCCTTATTGTTTCTGAAAGCATCTTGACTACTCTTTCACCAAGAGTTCCTTCTACAAATTGTTTCCTTTCCTTGATTGAAGTCATACACATATCCAGTATTTGAATCTGATCTTACCCAGGTTTTGATTCCTCG
>JANJGK010002192.1:110000-115000 GCA_039081455.1 Macrobrachium rosenbergii | reverse complement strand
AATATTATAGGGTTGCAAGCACAGAGACCACCGAGTGAGTCTCTGGTTGTGATTCTTGATCCGCTGTAAAAACGTGAGCGGATTGTGATCAGACAGCACTAAAATCTCTTCATTCCTAGGTCTGTTCACATACACTTCAAACTTTTTCAATGCTGTGATTAAGGCTAGAGTTTCTTTTTCTATCGTGGAATACACTTTCTGATGTTTTTTCAGTTTCGAAGACATGAAACATACGGGATGCAAAAGCTCACTTTCATCTTCTTGAAGCAGTACAGCTCCAATTCCACAGTCAGAGGCATCAACTTGTATCACAAATTTCTTATTGAAGTCTGGAGCCCGAAGTACTGGTCTTGAAGTTAAAATGGCTTTTACCTTCTCAAAGGATTCTTGACATTCTGTAGTCCAAACAAACTTAGCTTTGGGACTAGTTAAGTCTGTTAAGGGGGCTACTACAGCTGAGAAATTGGGGCAGAAACGCCGATAGAATCCTGCCATGCCCAAAAATCTCTGTAACTGTTTTCTAGTAGTAGGTGGGGTAGCCTTATGGATACCCTCTACATTAGCGTTTACTGGAGCGAGAAGGCCTTTCCCAACTTCAAACCCAAGATACTGCACAGTTGCCTTCCCGAACTCACTCTTCTCTAGGTTGACTGTTAGTCCTGCTTCCCTTAGTTTCTTGAAAACTTTCCTCAGGATCTTCAGATGTTCTTCCCATGTTGTAGAGTAAATTACTATGTCATCCAGATATACACCTACTCCTTCTATGGACCCTAGCAGTTGATCCATCACTCGTTGAAACGTTGCAGGTGCATTCATCAGACCAAATGGCAGAACAGTATACTGATACAGTCCAAAAGGAGTAATAAAAGCTGACAGCAACTTTGCATTCTCATCTAAGGGAATTTGATAGTATCCCTTCAACAAGTCTATCTTGGAGACAAACTTGGCTTGCCCAACATTATCAAGTAACTGATCTATAAGAGGCAAGGGATAATTGTCAGCCACACTAATGGAATTCAGTTTCCTATAATCAGTACACATCCTAAATGAGCAATCCGGTTTCTTCACTAACACACATGGAGAACTGTAGTGACTTGAACTGGGTTCTGCTAATCCATGCTGTAACAAATATTCAATTTCTTTCTTCAAAACATCTCGATGATAAGGTGATAGGCGATAAGCTCTCTGCTTGAATGGTCTGCCATCTTCTTGGATCTTGATCTCATGCTTGATCAGATCAGTACGCCTAGGTACATCTGCAAATAGTTCTGTGAAGCTTCTAATCACTTCGCACAACTCACCACCTTGCTCAACACTCAAATGTTTCAGTTTATCCTCCAAATTTTCCAAAATTGAAGAATTATTCATCTTGCTTTCAGCTCCCAATTCATATCCATCGTCGTCTTCTGTAGTTGAAGTTGTCGGGGTTATTGACACAGTTTCCATTTTGGTTTCTGAGAAGTAAGGTTTTAAGAGGTTTACATGTATCTTCCTTTTTCGTCTTCGTCTTTCTGGTGTTTCAATTACATAAGTTCTATCACTTAACCTCTCAATTATCTTGTAAGGACCTTGAAACTTGTTGGAAAGGGGAAATCTCTTGACAGGTAAAAACACTAACACTTGTTGACCAACACTAAAACTTCTTAGCTTAGTCTTCTTATCATATCTCCTTTTCATTTTCTCTTGACTCAGTTTCAGATTTTCTAAAGAGAATTTTCTAATCCCTTCCAATCTTTTCCTCAAGTTCTTTACATACTCTCCTTGGATTTCCACTTGATTTTCTTCCCAATTTTCTGCAAGAATTTTCAACGGTCCTCTCACTTCTCTACCAAAAATCATCTCGTTAGGTGAACAACCCATGCTTTCTTGATAAGCATTCCTAATTTCAAATAACATCAATTGTACACCAACATCCCAGTCTCTGCCTGACTCAGAACAATACTTAGTCAGCATACTTTTCAATGTCTGGTGAAACCTTTCCAAGGCTCCTTGAGTTTCTGGGTGATATGCAGTGGACAACTGTTGTTTCACTCCTAACAAGTTCATCACATCCTGAAACAGTTTGGAAGTAAAATTGGTTCCTCTATCACTTTGTACAATTTCAGGTATTCCAAACTTTGAGAAAAACTCCACTAGTTTCTCAGCAACTATCTTGGCAGATATGTTTCTAACAGGGATTGCCTCAGGATATCTTGTCACAGGACACAGCAATGTTAACAGATACTCATGACCCTTCTTCGTCTTCGGCAGTGGTCCAACCATATCTATAATCACCTTGCTAAAGGGTTCTCCTCTAACTTCTATAGGTTGTAGGGGGGCTTTCTGAATGGTTTCATTTGGCTTTCCAGCTATCTGGCAGGTATGACACTCCCGACAGAACTTGCTAACATCTTTGTGAAGTCCAGGCCAGAAAAAATATTTCATGGTCTTCTCCACAGTCTTCCTAATTCCCATATGTCCAGACTCATGAGCTACTGCTACTACTTGCTTCCTCAATGGACGTGGGATCAAAATTTGATGATATTCACCCCATTCAGCATCTCCTGGTATATCTGCAGGTCTATGCTTTCTCATCAGCATACCTTCCTTCAGATAATAACAGGTAGGAGTTTGTTGCATCTCTTCTTGATCAACAACTCTGAAAAACAACTCAGCTAAGGATATATCCTTCTTCTGCAGTTCCATTAGCTTCTCGCTGGTCACCTGACCAACTTCAAGGGTTGAGCTCTCAATATCTGCTAACTCAGCTACTGTAGTTTCACTGTTATCTTCAGGAACGTCTTGACTACTCAGAGTCTCTTCAGGGACGACAGCTTCTTCTTGGGAAACCTCTTCTTGGTCAACACTAGGGGAAACATCATTTCCCTGGAACAACTCTTCCAAGCTCAAAGATCCTTCTTGAGTGGGTAAATCCTCAGTCTCTTCACTTGCAGGCATAGTCCTCTTCATACTCCTAGTAGTCACACAGCTAGGAAACAGGTGGGGGTTATTCTTCTCCAAATCTACTGTAGGACTAATCCTCAAGGGTTTATCTGTCACTATAGGACAAGGAACAAATGGCACACTACCAACTTCATTCCCTAACAGAACATGTACACCTTCAACAGCCAGTGAGTCCTTTACAGCAAAATCAACATCTCCTGTCACCAATTCACATGACAGGTGTAAGCGGCATATAGGAGTTACCTCTTCTCCTCCTATACCCTTCAAAATAACAGAATCTCCTGTAAGATTCTCCTCCAACTGGGGGTGAGCACCACGGACTACCACACTATGGTTGCTCCCTGTATCACGTAACACCTTGACTGGTACCTGCACACTTCCTCCTGGAGTGTTCAGCGTACCCTCATAGATATATGGCTTAAAAGCCTCCAAACTGCTCAGCCACTCACTGCTTGAAGTTACATTTCCACTGGTTGCTAAACATTCAGCTTGTTTAATCTCAGTCTTCACTGGAGCTTGACTCCTCCCCACATTGTTCTTTGTAGTCTGTTTCACCTGGTCATTTCTTACTACTTGACCAACTGGTTTGGACTGCCAATGTGTCTGATGACACTCCCAACTGAAGTGTCCTGCTCTTCCACACTTGTAGCAGACAACATTAGGCTTCTGTAATTGCCTTGCAACATTATTATATGAGGATTTTACATTAGCTTGCTGAGGGATATTACCCTGAAATGACCTGGTATTACCACTTGTAGGATTCCCATTAAATCTGCTCCTGAAATTTGGATGAGACCTAAAACCTGTGCATTGATTCGGGTACTTGACATTATAGTTCCTTCTGCTGCTTATGATGTTGAAATCCTCGCTAAGTGTAGCAGCTTTGTCAAGTTTATTCACCTCTCTCTCTCGCAAATAGGCTCTTATGTGTTCAGGAATTCCCCTAAGATATTGTTCAAGGACAAATAATTCTTCAAGATCTTCAAATGTTTTAACTTTAGCAGCCTCCAACCATCGTTTAAAACATCTTCTCACTTTGTACGCATAATCCAAGAAAGTTATCTGGTCATCCTTTCTCAAAGATCTGAATCTTTCATTATAATATTCAGTGGTCATCTGGTAAACTTGTAGCACATTGTGTTTAAGTACCTTGTACTCTTTACACTGATCAGCTGATAAGGCTAAATAGGCACTTCTTCCTTTACCAATGAGAACACTCTGTAACAAGACTGACCATTTATCCTCTGGCCATCCCATTCCTGCAGCCACTTTCTCAAAGTGATCAAAAAACTCATCTGGAGCTTCTTCTGTAAACCTTGGAATTAACTTCTGCACTCTTACTACATCAAATACAGGGTCTGAATCACCTTGAGTAGGGTTAGAAGGCGTTACAGGCAATTCAGCTGTAGCTTTCAACCTTTCCATCTCTCTCTTGTGTCTAGCTATTTCTCTTTCTTCTTCTGCTGTTTTTCTTAATTCTTCAGCAGCTTTCTCTTCTTCTCTTTCTTTTCTTTCTCGTGTTTCTCTGTCTTCTCATTCTCTTTCTGCCTGCATTTTCAGCTTAATCAGATTTCCTTCTGCTTCTAGACGTCTAAGCTCTGCTCCTGCATCACTTTTCTCTTTCTTTTGCCCATGTTTATCTATAAGTTCTGCCTCAGCTGCGTTCAACAATTCTTGAGCATCTCCGAGCTCCTCATCTATTTTACCAGAGTCCATCAATGCTTGGATTGCAATGAATTTTATTTGTGCCTTTACCATGTTGGCAGACACCTGACCACCACATGCGACTGCTATCTCACTCCACTGTGCTTTAGTCAGAGTGATTTCAGATAACTCTTGGATGGAGGGATTTGCTAAAAACTCTTGAACATCGAAGGGAGCCATCTCTCTCAGTTAATCAACTAACAATTCAATATGACAACAATTCAACACAATAAAATGCAAAAACAATTATATGGTCACTCTCCCAAAATGCAAAAAACAATTATATGGTCACTCTCCTCACAAAATAAAAGAACTATATGGTCACTCTCCTAATAAAATACGTCCCTAACACC
>JANJGK010002192.1:0-105000 GCA_039081455.1 Macrobrachium rosenbergii | reverse complement strand
AGTATATCTCAGTTTGCATTTCTCAATTGAACGAGCAAATAAAATCCTCCACCCTTCTCTCTCCATGGCAGGTGAACTCCCATTGTAGTTTTTGGGACACTCATGTTCAGGAACGTTTTCTGCTTCACTAAATTGTTCACAAGCCTTACACCATTTGCTCAAAATTACAAAGTCAGCGTACAAACCTGTAGTCATTTCTATTACTGAAACAAATCCATAGAGGGAGGTAAAGCCCCCCTTAGACCTGCTGCCATCGCAACTCACTCGAATATCTCTTACTTCATTTGTATTTCCTGCTTGCCGCAATATTTCATGTAATTTCTCTCTAGTTTTTTCCTTTGTCCTTTCAAGCTTTTCGATTTCAGCTTGCTGAATCATCTTTGCAATTATATAATAATTCTTTGTAGATAATGAATTCATGTTCGATGTGGCGCCCAATTCACGTATCACACCATATCCATTTCTTGCCTGTAAGGAAGCTTTCACTAATCCATTATGCACGTCATAATGTCATGGTTGTATTCCTTTGGCCACATCAGCTTTTTTCACTTCTCCATTCGAAGTGCACACCTCTTTATTGACATTGCACTTACCAGACTTTGCAATGTATGTTTCAGTCATGCCTCCAGTTCTTTCTTCTTTCACTGTCATTTTATTGCCACATTTAGAGCGTGCAATATCACGAACCCATTGCAACAATTTAATTTTATAAAAAATCACATATAATGTTGCCTTGAAATTTTCATTATCAATTTCCATAGGAATTTCTTCACCGATATCAAGTTTCTGTTTTGATCTTGTAGATGTGGGTTTGGGCGAGGAGTTGGTGGGTGGCGGTGGATTGGTTGTGGAGGTTGAGGGAGAAGAGGCATGAACAGAACTGCCACCAACTGAATCAACTTTAGCTGCATTCCTTCGTTCAAGAGAGTTTTTTTCCTTGATTCACACATTTTCTTCAAGTTCTGTTTTTTGTTAAGTTCATGGTTACAGCAGCAAAGAAATAAAGCAGATATTATGTAAATACACAAAACATGAGGCGAGAGTCTGATGACGCAAGCGCACGACCTTCCTCTTTCTAAGTTTGGAGGTAATAATCTATGCTGGTGGAGTGACTGAAGTGGTGTTTGGTGTGGCTGTTGGGTGTCTCCACAACCTTGGCTGAGCGGATGGGTGTACAGATGCCAGATATCACTAGATTTTAAGGCATAAAACGAAACTAAAATACCGAAAATACACGCGGAAATTAACTGTATTTCGGACCGCATGAGGTTGATTCTTGCCTCGGCCCTTTAAATGGGTCAAGCCCATGTCCCTTTAAAGCCACATGAGACACGCAAAAAGCCGCGGAGTGTTGAAATGAACTTTGCTCTGAGTTTTTGGATAGGTATAGAATATACGAGTAGATCCATGAAAAACTCTAATCCGATTTTTTTTTTAAATAATGGCTTCCCAGATGGTCACCAAGTCCTAATATGGGGATTTTCTAAGGTCAGTTCTATGGATTTAGTAAGAATAATAATTTGAGTAGCAGCACACACCTGCCCGATAGTAAACTTGTCACATTGGTCAAGGGCCCATTGTTTATCTTTTCTCACACAAAGTAATTGTGAACGTCGTATGCGACTGACCTGGTTGAAGCAGGCAGAACAAGTCTCAGTTTTTTCCGTTTTTTCCATGGCTGAAGCAGGAAGAACACGTCTGGAAGTACTTTACAGGGTTAGTTGTATGAATGACAATGTACATATAACGCTGTTATATATAGATGAAGATCAAAGACCAAACGAATTTTATGGTTTTATAATGACACGTTAAATCCTTTTATAATGACACGTTAAATCCTTTTATAATGACACATTAAATCCTAAGCATACAATCTGGAATTTCAATCCTTTCAAGACGTGACCCCAATACCTAATAAGACCTTTCAATAAGATCAACTTGGCTTCTAGGGAGTTTGGAGACAGTCTTATTCTGGGATAAGTAGTGCAGTTAAAAGATTAAAGGTTTATCTCTTATCAAATCTCTACATCTGTATATTTATAAAGGGTCAACCATACCTTTCCTTTGCGTTTCTTTGATAGGTTGTATTGTTTTATATGTATACAAATATATATATATATATATATATATATATATATATATATATAGGTATATATATATATATATATATATATATATATATATATATATATATATATATATATATATATATATATGTATATAGAGTTGGCATGCTTATGCTTGTCCCGACAAAGGAAATTCAGAAAATAAAACGGATGCGTCGGATTACCGACCTTTTAATGACAACTGCAATGAACGAAGCTGAATACAAACTTGATAGAGGTACTCACAACATAATACAACCCCTTAGTAATAGAAACAAACATTCTTAATCACCAATTGGGCCCAAATCCTAAAAGAGAAAGAGAAAAGGAATATTTTATTAAAATGACGTCACGCAATTAAGTTGCAAAAATGAATGAATACGATAAATGTTGGTAGTTATGACTTGTTTAATGTTCTGTATTATTGTATTGCTATTATAGTAGTATCAAATGAACTTCTTAATCCAGAAAAAAATTCCAGAAAAATCTAAAAAAAAAAATCATACTTATGGGCTGAAATTCCATTCTTAAGTCTAAGTAATTCTTATTTATATAGATCAATATTTAATGGCACCGCCTTTTCGTTTTTTGACATCTGGAAGCCGTTTGGGAACTGAGTCTGCCAGTTTTTGGCACAATGTGATGCGGATACTGTCCGAAAGTTTTACCAACTCCTCCTCCAACTGAGGTTCTGATGTGATGTTTTTCTTGCGAAGTTCAGCTTTCATCAAAGCCCAAAGATTCTCAGTTGGACTAATATCGGGAGAATTTCCAGGCCAATTCTGGAGAAGGTCAAGGGCAGATTCTTGAAAGAACCTTTTCACTGTCTGTACTCTGTGGCATGGTGCCCTGTCTTGAAAGACGGTTGCTTGGCACTTGTCCATTGCATCATCTCCATGATCAAAAAGGAGATCAAGATACCTCCACTGGTCCATCGTTGTCCTTGGGGGAAAAATAACTAACTCCCCTGTTCCATAATAAGAAAAGGAACCCCAAACCATTAAGGGGAACCTTTGAAAAAATCGGATTTTTTTAATAGCTCTGGTTTTTTTGCACGAATCAGTTTGAAATTTTGGGCATTGGTTAGTTTATGTATAGCGAAAAGGTCAGTATTCATATTTTCCTTCTCCCTCCCCCCATTCGCTGGTACTCCCGCCCCCTCAAATTCTTAAAAAAAAAAAAAAAAAAAACTCAGCCATAAATATTGCAACCTAAGAGCTAAAATTTGCATAGCAGACAGGTATTATAGATTAGAATAAAGTAATAGAGCCTTTTTTTTTTATTTTTTTTTTTACAAATATTTTTTTATTTTTTTATAAAATCTTAGATCGATTTCGTGGAAAAATAAATCCCAAAAATATATTTGGGACAAAATAAAAAAAGTATAGTTTTGTAGACAATTTATTGAGCTTTCATTTGCTTTTTGTGTCATTGAGATAGGTGAATTCGTTACATCTGACTTTTTATTTGAAAGTCGATAACTCTAGTTTTGAGATATTGGCCTTCAAAGTTATATGATGACATTTTTTATTTGCCTCTCCATTTATTTGCTTGTTGTCTCACACTTTGAGGCTTTTATGACAAATTTGATATGTTATATCATATTAGTGTTATCTGTGATTATTATTTTATGTATATTGAATTATATTGTATATATTTAGGCTCCTGGTCCCCTTCTTTCCTCTCTCTTGGATGCCTCCCTCTTCATGACGTCGTTTCTTCCTTTCTCTTATGGAACATAGATGTTGTTTAAATTTTCTTGGTCTCGGCATGGTTTCTTCTGAACAAAGAAGCATTGCAAAGCCAAGAGAAATACAAAAAGTTGACTTGCAAAGTAATAGAAGTGCGCTGAATGAAAAGTGTGTCAAAACAGGGGTGAGGTTGGGCAGCGCGACGTCGAGAGCTGAGCTGCCACTGATTGCCCAAGTGGATACATTCCATTACCCAACAGAGCCTCTACTCACTTGCGTAGGATATAGTTGCCATATACCGCATTTAGATATTCTTCTCTGATAACTAAATTGAAATTACTACCAATATACTGAAGTTATCATTACATTATACGAAAAATATAATTTTCTCAGTGATAGTAGGGTTACGGTTTTGGCTCATAACTCCAAAACTATTGCAGATTTTTAAATAAAATTTTCTAAGAATATAGGCATAGTTGATTTGTCATTGTTGAAGGTTTCTTTTAAATACATAATAAATTTGTCAATGTTGCAGGATCCTTTCAAAGGCATAATAATTTTGTCAGTGTAGAATGTTTCTTTTAAAGGCCAAAGAGATTTGTCAGTGTTGAATTTTTCTTTTAAAAGCATAATAGATTTTTAAGTGATGGTTTCTTTTAAAGGAATAATAGATTTGTCAGTGTTGAAGGATTCTTTTTAATTTATAATAGAATTTCCTGCGTTGGAGGTTTTTCAAAGGTATTAAAAGATTTGTCAGTGTTGAAGGACTCTTATACAAGCATAATAGATTTGTCAGTGTTGAAGGATTCTTTTTAATTTATAATAGAATTTCCTGCGTTGGAGGTTTTTCAAAGGTATAAAAGATTTGTCAGTGTTGAAGGACTCTTATACAAGCATAATAGATTTGTCAGTGTTGAAGGATTCTTTTAAAGGCATAATAGATTTGTCACTGTCGAAAGTTTCTTTTAAAGACATAATCTATTATGCCTTTAAAAGAAACCTTCAGTGCGTGTCGAAGGTTTCATATAAAAGCATAATGGATTTATAAGTTTTGAAGGATTCTTTTATTAGTATAATAGATTTCTCAGTGTTGAAGGGTTTCTTTTAAAGGCATAATCGATTTGTCAGTGTTGACAGTTACTTTTAAAGGGATAATAGATTTGTCAGTGTTGAAGGATTTTTTTTATTTGCATAATAGGTTTGTCAGTGTTGAATAATTCTTATAAAGGCAGAATACATTTGTCAGTGTTAAAGGATTCATTTAAAGGCATAATAGATTTGTCACTGTTGAAGGTTTCTTTTTAAAGGCATAATATATTTGTCAGTATTGAGGGAGTATTTTAAAGGCATAAAATATTTGTAAGTGTTGAAGGTTTCTTTTAAAGTTATACTAGGTTTCTGAATGTTGACGGATTCTTTTAAAAGCATAATAGATTTGTCACTATTGAAGGTTTCTTTTAAAGGCATAATCTATTATGCCTTTAAAAGAAACCTTCAGCTCGTGTTAAAGGTTTCTTTAATAGGCATAATAGGTTTGTCAGTGTTGAATGATTCTTATGAAGGCATAATAGATTTGTCAGTGTTGAAGGATTCTTTTAAAGGCATAATAGAATGGTCACTGTTGAATGTTTCTTCTAAAGGCATAATATACATTGCCTTTAAAAGAAACCAACACATGTTGAAGGTTTCTTTCAAGAGCATAATTTATATGCCTTTAAAAGAAACCTTCACCACGTGCTGAAGGTTTCTTTTAAAGGCGTAATAGATTTTTCAGTTTTGAAGGATTCTTTTAAAGGCACAATAGATTTGTCAGTGTTGAAGTTTTCTTTTAAAAACATAATCTATTATGTCTTTAAAAGAAACCTTCACTACGTGTTGCAGGTTTCTTTTTAGGGTATAATACATTTTTCAGTGTTGAAGGGTTCTTTTAAAGGTATAATAGATTTATAAGTGTTGAAGGTTTCTTATAAAGGCATAATAGGTTTGTAAGTGATTAAGGTTTCTTTTAAAGACAATGGATTTGTCGTCGTTGAAGGTTTCTTTTAAAGCCATAATCTATTTTGCCTTTTAAAGAAACCTTCTACTTGTGTTTAAGGTTTGTTTTGAATGCATTATAGAATTGTCAGTGTTGAATTATTTTTTTAAAGGCACAATAGAATTTTCAGTGTTAAATGTTTCTTCTAAAGGCATAATAAATTTGTCAGTGTGGAAGGTTTCTTTTAAAGGCATAGTAGATTTGTCGGTGTTGAAGGTTTTTTTTAAGGGCACGATAGAATTGTCAGTATTGAAGGTTTCTTTTAAAGACATGATACATTTGTCAGTGTTAAAGGATTCTTTTAAGGGCAAATAGATTTGTCAGTGTTGAAATTTTTTTTTAAAGGCATAATAGATTTGTCAGTCTTGAACGATTCTTATGAAGGCATAATAGATTTTTCAGTGTTGAAGGTTTCTTTTAAAGGTATAATAGATTTGTCTGTATTGAAGGATTCTTAGAAAGGAATAAGAGATTTGTCAGTGTTGAAGGATTCTTTTAAAGGCATAGTAGATTTTTCACTGTCGAAGGGTTCTTTTATAGACATAATCTATTATGTCTTTAAAAGAAACCTTCCCAACATGTTGCAGGTTTCTTTTTAGGGTATACTACATTAGTCAGTTTTGAAGGATTCTTTTAAAAGCACAATAAATTTGTAAGTTTTGAAGGGTTCATTTAAAGGCATGATAGGTTTGTCAGTGATTAAGGTTTCTTTTAATGGTATAATAGATTTTTCATTGTTGAAGGTTTCTTTTAAAGGCATAATCTATTATGCCTTTAAAAGAAACCTTTTACATTTGTTTAAGGTTTTTTCAAAGGCATTATAGGTTTCTTAGTGCTGAATGATTTTTTAAAGCCATAATAGATTTCTCAGTGTTGAAGGTTTCTTTTAAAGGCATAGTAGATTTGTCAGTGTTGAACGTTTCTTTTAAAGTCATAGTAGATTTGTCAGTGTTGAACGTTTCTTTTAAAGGCATAGTAGATTTGTCAGTGTTCAAGGTTTTTTTAAGGGCATGATAGACTTGTTGAAGGTTTCTTTTAAAGGCATAATGGATTTATCACTGTTGAAGGTTTCTTTTAAAAGCATAATAAATCTTCAGTGCTGAAGGTATCTTTTAAAGGCAGAATTGTCAGTGTTGAAGGTTTCTTTGAAGGGCATGATAGAATTGTCAGTGTTGAAAGTTTCTTTTAAAGTCGTATTAGATTTGTTAGTGTTGAAGAATTCTTTTAATGGCAAAATAGATTTGTTAGTTTTAAAGGTTTCTTTTAAATACATAATACATTTATCAGTGTTGAACGATTCTTATGAAAGTATAATAGATTTGTCAGTGTTATGGAATTCTTTTAAAGGCGAAATATAATTGTCAGTGTTGAAGGTTTCTTTTAAAGGCATAATAGGTTTGTCATTGTTGGAGGATTCTTTTAAAGGCATAATAGATTTTTCAGTGTTGAAGAATTCTTACAAACGCATAATACATTAGTCAGTGTTGAAAGGTTCTTTTAAAGTCATAAAAGTTTTGTCACTGTTGAAGTTTTCTTTTAAGAGCATAATCAGTTTTGCCTTTAAAAGACCTACCGTCACGTGTTGATAGTTTGTTTTAAAGACATAATAGATTTGTCAGTTTTGAAGTATTCTTTTAAAGGCATAGTAGATATATCATTGTTGAAGGATTCTTTTAAAGGCATAATATATTTGTCTGCACTGAAGCTTTCTTTTAAGAAGATAATCTATTATGCCTTTAAAAGAAACCTTCACCATGTGCTGAAGGTTTCTTTTAAAGGCATAATAGATTTGTCAGTGTTGAAGACTTCTTTTAAAGGTACAATAGATTTGTCAGTACTAAAGTATTCTTTTAAAGGCATAATAGATTTGTCAGTGTTGAAGGATTCTTTTGAAGGCATATTAGATTTGTCAGTGTTGAATGCTTCTTTTAAAGGCATAATAGATTTGTCAGTGTCAAAGGATTCTTTTAAAGGCATAATAGATTTGTCAGTGTTGAAGGATTCTTATGAAGGAATAATACAGTTGTCAGTGTTGAAGGATTCTTATGAAGGAATAATACTGTTGTCAGTGTTGAAGGTTTCTTTCAGAGGCATAATAGATTTGTCATTGGTGAAGGATTCTTAGAAAGGCATACTAGATTTGTCACTGTTGAAGGCTCCTTTTAAAAACATAATCTATTATGTCTTTAAAAGAAAGCTTCACTACGTGTTGCAGGTTTCTTTTTTGGGAATAATACATTTTTCAGTGTTGAAGGATTCTTTTAAAGTCATAATAGATTTGTAAGTATTGAAGGTTTCTTATAAAGGCATAATAGGTTTGTCAGTGATTAAGGGGCTTTTAAAGACATAATGGATTTGTCGTTGTTGAAGGTTTCTTTTAAAGGCATAATCTATTATGCCTTTAAAAGAAACCATCTACTTTTGTTTAAGGTTTCTTCCAAAGGCAGTATAGATTTGTCACTGTTGAATGGTTCTTTTAAAGGCATAATAGATTTTTCAGTATCAAAGGTTTCCTTTAAAGACATAATAAATTTGTCATGGTTGAAGGTTTCTTTTAAAGGCGCAGTAGATTTGTTGGTGTTGAAGGTTTCTTTTAAAGGCTTAACAGATTTGTCTGTTGAAGGATTCTTTTCAAGGCATAATAGATTTGTCAGTGTTGAAGGTTTCTTTTAAAGGCATACTAGATTTGTCAGTGTTGAAGGATTCTTTTAAAGGCGTTATGGGTTTGTCACTGTTTAAGGTTTCTTTTAAAAACAATCTATTATGCCTTTAAAAAAAACTTCACTATGTGTTACAGGTTTCTTTTTCAGTGTTGAAGGGTTCTTTTAAAGGCACAATAGATTTGTAAGTGTTGAAGGTTTCTTATAAAGGCATAATATGTTTGTCAGTGATTAAGGTTTCTTTTAAAGACATAATGGATTTGTCATTGTTGAAGGTTTCTTTTAAAGGCATAATCTATTGTCTTTAAAACAAACCTTCTACTTGTGTTTAAGGTTTCTCCCAAAGGCATTGTAAATTTGTCACTGTTGAATGATTCTTTTTAAGGAATAATATATTTTTCAGTATCGAAGGTTTCTTTTAAAGGCCTAATAAATTAGTCATTGTTGAAGGGTTCTTTCAAAGGCATTGTAGATTTCTTGGTGTTGAAGGTTTCTTTTAAAGGCATAATACATTTCTCGGTGTTGAAGGATTCTCTTAAAGGCAAAACAGATTTTCCAGTGTTGAAAGTTTGTTTTAAAGGCTTAATAGATTTGTCAGTGTTGAGCGATTGTTATGAAGGCATAATAAATTTGTCAGTCTTGAAGGATTCGTTTAAAAACAATAGATTTTTCAGTATTGAAGTTTTCCTTTAAAAGCATAATAGATTTGCGTGTGCGGACAATTTGCCGACAGACAATTGACCGACAGACAGTTAGCCGACAGACAATTGGCCGACAGGACAATTGGTCGATAAGACAATTGGCCGACAGACAGTTAGCCGACAGACAATTGGCCGACAGGACAATTGGTCGATAAGACAATTGGCCGACAGACAGTTAGCCGACAGACAATTGGCCGACAGGACAATTGATCGATAAGACAATTGGCCGACAGGACAATTGATCGATAAGACAATTGGCCGACAGACAGTTAGCCGACAGACAATTGGCCGACAGGACAATTGGTCGATAAGACAATTGGCCGACAGACAGTTAGCCGACAGACAATTGGCCGACAGGACAGTTGGTCGATAATGTGTACATTAAATTTATTTAAAAAAAAAAATGAAAAACATCCAAATGAAAGGAAAAAAATTCAAAGCTAAAAACATAATATTCATGGTTACTATACTATACTAAACTACTTATTTTTGAAATCATTATACTAAACTACTTATTTTTGAAATCATTATACTAAACTACTTATTTTTGAAATCATTATACTAAACTACTTATTGTTAAGATTGTTATTCTAAACCAATTATTGCTGATATCGTTATGCTAAACTACTACTTTTGAGATCGTTATGCTAAACCACTTATTTTCAAATGCTTTTCCAGACCAAACTTTCATCTTGTTTTTACTAAGTTTATTTTCCAAGCCCTTCAGTATCAGTCATGGAGTTCATCAAAACGGAACGAGGAGGCAAAAAACTTCTTTTCGAGGGATACGCCTACATTATTGATAGAACCAGAGAATCAAAAACGTATTGGAGATGTGCTAATTGTAATAACTGCAATGCAAGATTGACTACGATCGACAAAGTAATTAGCAGAACTCCTTCTGAACACTCCCATCCACCAACTCCTATTGAAAATCGAGCTTTAAAAGTTAAAGAAGAAATAAAGCTTATTGCGGCCCGATCTGAGGAAATGCCGAGCTCTATTATTGATAGTGCAACTTCAGATATCCCTGTGACCATTGCTGGAGCTTTACCAAAAAAGGACTCTCTCAAACGTACAGTGCGACGGAAGAGACCCGGTCTTAAAGAAGATGAGCTATATAAGACTCCGAGAGGTGATCATTTTTTACTCTTTGAAAATGAAGAGGTTTCTATTTTCGGAACTTTGAAAAATCTGGAAATCTTATCCAAGAAAAGTGAGTGGTTCTGCGACGGGACTTTTGACTCTGCACCTTTGGGCAAGCAGCTATACTCGATCCATGCGCTAATTACTGAAAATAAAACAGTGCCGCTACTTTATTGCGTGACAAACAGTAAATCTGAAGCGGATTATGATTTAATATTTAACTTCATTAAAGAAGGAAGAAATGTAAATGTGACATCAATTACAGTAGACTTTGAAAAAGCAGCTACTGTATAAACTCCATTAAACGCAATTTTCCTCGCGTTTCTATTTATGGCTGTTTTTTTCACTTTGGGCAGTGTTTGTGGCGCAAGATACAGACTATGGGTTTACAATCGTGGTACAACTACCGAGAAAATGCATTTATTGTAAAACAGCTACAAGCACTAGCTTTCGTACCACCTGATGATGTACCTTTTTTGTTTGAACAATTTATTAATTCTTTAGATGCACAAACTGATGAAATTTTGGAAGATTTCTTGTCTTATTTTGAGTGTACATGGTTAGGAATCGTGCAGCGTGGTAGACGTAGACGACCTTTATTCGACATTTTGTTATGGTCGTGTCACAACAGAGTGCTGAACGATCTGCTGAAAACCAACAACTCGCTGGAAGGGTGGCACCACGCCTTCAGTAGAAGAGTAAATGTCCATCACCCTAACTTATCAAAATTAATTCAAAAGCTCAGGATTGAACAATCAAGCACATCAAAATTAATTCAAAAGCTCAGGATTGAACGATCAAGCACAGAAATTCTAATAGAACAGGCATTTTCAGGAGCTGATGTTCCAAGGGAAAACAAAAAATACATTCGTGTTAAGGAAAGACTGAAAAAACTTGTACTCAACTATGACGTCGAAGATGGTTTGCAATTTTTAAGAGCTTGTGCACACAATTTTATCAATTAAATCGTTTTTCTAAATTTTTGAGATCAATATTATGTTTTTATCTTTTAATTTGTTCCCTTTTATTTTGATCTTTTAATTCTTTTTTTTTTATAAATCTTTTGTACGCATAAAGTCTTTTTATGTAAGTTTTAATTTTTTTTAATAAAGCGTGTATGTATTAACCTTTTTTTAGATCCTTTTTAAGATGAACTCCATGACTGATACTGAAGGGCTTGGAAAAATAAACTTAGTAAAAACAAGATGAAAGTTTGGTCTGGAAAAGCATTTGAAAATAAGTGGTTTAGCATAACGATTTCAAAAGTAGTTGTTTAGCATAACGATATCAGGAATAATTGGTTTAGAATAACAATCTTAACAATAAGTAGTTTAGTATAATGATTTCAAAAATAAGTAGTTTAGTATAATGATTTCAAAAATAAGTAGTTTAGTATAATGATTTCAAAAATAAGTAGTTTAGTATAGTATAGTATAGTAACCATGAATATTATGTTTTTAGCTTTGAATTTTTTTCCTTTCATTTGGATGTTTTTCTTTTTTTTTTAATAAATTTAATGTACGCATTATCGACCAATTTTACTGTCGGCCAATTGTCTGACGGCTAACTGTCTGTCGGTCAATTGTCTTATCGACCAATTGTCCTGTCGGCCAATTGTCTGTCGGTTAACTGTCTGTCGGTCAATTGTCTGTCGGCTAATTGTCCGACTACCTAGATTTGTCAGTGTTGAAGGATTCTTATAAAGGCATAAGTGATTTGTTATTCTTGAAGGATTCATTTAAAGGCATAATAGATTTGTCACTTTTGAAGTTTTCTTTTAAAAGCATAATCTATTGTGCCTTTAAAAGACCATCAACACGTGTTGAAGGTTTCTTTTAAAGGCATAATATATTTGTCAGTGTTGAAGGATTCTTTTAAAGGTATAGTAGATTTGTCAGTGTTGAAGGATTCTTTTAAAAGCATAATAGATTAGCCAGTGTTGAAAATTTCTTTTATTGGCAAAATAGATTAGTCAGTGTTGAAGGTTTCGTTTAAGGGCATAATCTATTATGTCTTTAAAAGAAATCTTCATGTTCTGAAGGTTTCTTGTAAGGGCATAATAAATTTGGTAGTGTTGAAGGATTGTTTTAGAGAAACAATAGATTTGTTAGTGTTGAAAGTTTCGTTTAAGGGGATAATAGATCTGTCAATGTTGAAGGATTCTTTTTAAGGCATAATAGATTTCTCAGTGGTAAAGGATTCTTATGAAAGCATAATAGATTTGTTAGCGTTCAAGGTTTCTTTTAAAGGAGTAATAGATTTGTCAGTGTTGACGTTGTCTTTTGTAGGCATAATAGGTTTGCCAGTGTTGAAGGTGTCTTTTAAAGCCATAATAGATTTATCAGTGTTGAAGATAACTTTTAAAGGCATAATAGACCTGTCAGTGTTGAAGGATTTTCATAAAGGTATAATAGATTTGTCAGTGTTGATGGATTTTTTTAAAGGCAAAATATATTTGTCTCTGCTGAACTTTTCTTTTGAAGGCACAATAGATTTTTCAGTGTTGAAGGATTCTTTTAAAAGCTTATTAGATTTGTAAGTTTTGAAGGTTTTTTTTTTAAATGCATAATAGATTTGTCACTGTTGGAGGTTTCTTTTAAAGGCATAATCTATTATGGCTTTAAAAGAAACCTTCAGCACATGTTAAAGGTTTCTTTTAAAGGCATAATAGATTTGTCAGTATTAAAGGATTCATTCAAAGGCATAATAGATTTGTCAGTGTTGAAGGTGTCTTTTAAAGAGTTAATAGATTTATCAGTTTTGAGGGATTCTTATTAAAGCATAATAGATTTGTCAGCGTTGAAAGATTTTTATAAAGATATAGATTTGTCAATGTTGAAGGATTCTTTTAAAGGCAAAATATATTTTTCAATGTTGAAATTTCTTTTAAAGCCAAAATAGATTTGTCAGTGTTGAAGGCTCATTTAAAGGCTTGTTTGATTTATGCGTGTTGAACGTTTTTTTAGAGACATAATGGATTAGTCAGTGTTCAAGGTTTCTTTTAAAGGCATAATAGATTTGTCAGTGTTGAAGTATTCTTAGAAAGGCATAATAGATTTGTCACTATTGAAGGTTTCTTTTATAGACATAATCTATTATGTCTTTAAAAGAAACCTTTGTGAGATATTGGAGATTTTTTTTAGGGCATAATACATTAGTCAGTGTTGAAGGATTATTTTAAAGGCACAATAGATTTTTAAGTGATGAAGCTTTTTTTTAAAGTCAGTGATTAAAGTTTCTTTTAAAGGCATAATAGATTTTTCAACTGTTGAAGGTTTCTTTTCAAGGCATAATATATTATGCCTTTAAAAGAAACCTTCTACATGTGTTTAAGGCTTCTTTCAAAGGCATAATAGATTTCTCAGTGTTCAAGGTTTCTTTTAAAAGCATAATAGATTTGTCAGTGTTGAATTTTTTTTAGAGGAATAATAGATTTGTCAGTGTTGAAGGTTTCTTTTAAAGACATAATATATTTATCAGTGTTGAACTATTCTTGTAAAGGTATACTAGATTTGTCAGTGTTGAAGAATTCTTTTAAAGGAAAAATATATTAGTCAATGTTGAAGGTTTCTTTTAAAGGCATAATAGGTTTGTCAGTGTTGAAAGTGTCTTTTAAAATTTGAGAATGTTGAAGAGTTCTTATAAATGCACAAAAGATTAGTCAGTGCTGAAGGATTCTTTTAAAGTCATAATAGATTTGTCACTGTTGAAGTTTTCTTTTAAAAGCATAATCTATTATGCCTTTAAAAGACCTTCAACACGTGTTGATGGTTTCTTTTAAAGGCATAATAGATTTGTCAGTATAGAAGGATTCTTTTAAAGGCATAACATATTTGTCGGTGTAGAAAATTTCTTTTAAAGGCATAATAGATTAGTCGGTGTTGAAGGATTCTTTTAAATTCGTAATAGATTTGTCAGCGTTAAAGGTTTCTTTTAAATGCATAATCTGTTATGACTTTAAAAGAAACCTTCACCACTTACTGAAGGTTTCTTTTAAAGGCATAATAGATTTGTCGGTGTTGAAGAATTCTTTTAAAGGCATAATATATTTGTCAGTGTTGAATTCTTTTAAAGGCATAATAGAATTGTCAGTGTTGAAAGTTTTATTTAAGGACATAATAGAATTGCCAGTGTTGAAGAATTCTTTTGGGGGCATAATAGATTAGTCAGTGTTGAAGTATTATTTTAAAGGCATAATAGGTTTGTTAGTGTTGAAGGATTCCTTTAAAGGCATAATAGATTTGTTAGTGTCGAAGGATTCTTTTAAAGACATAATGGATTTGTCAGTGTCAAGGAATTCTTTTAAAGTCATTTCGTAATAGATTTGTCATTGTTGAAGGATTCTTATGAAGGCATAATAGATTTGTCAATGTTGAATTTTTTTTTTAGATGAATAATAGACTTGTCAGTGTTTACGGTTTCTTTTAAGCGTTTGACGAAAAAATCGAAGAAGCCAAATTTTTTCTGATATATCACATACGGACTCTTACACCTCTTGACTATATTCTCAGAAAAGTTTATTAAAAAATTCGCAATAGTTTTGGAGGTACATTTTTGTATAATGTAATGATAACTTCAGTATATCGTTAGTAAATTCAATTTAGCTATCAAAAAAGAATATCTAAATGCGGTATATGGCAACTATATCCTACGCAAGTGCGTAGAGGCTCTGTTGGGTGAAGGAGTGTACCCACTTGGGCAATCAGTGGCAGCTCAGCTCTCGACGAAGCAAGACGTCGCGCTGTCCAACTTTGCCTGTGTTTTGACACACTTTTCATTCAGCGCACTTATATTACTTTGAAAGTCAATTTTTTGTATTTCTCTTGGCTTTGCATTACTTCTTTGTTCAGAAGAAACCATGCCGAGACCAAGAAAATTTAAACAACATCTACGTTCCATAAGAGAAAGGAATAAACGACATCTTGAAGAGGGAGGCATCCAAGGGAGAGGAGAGAGGGGGACCAGGAGTCTAAATATATACAATATAATTCAATATACATAAAATAATAATCACAGATAACACCAATATGATATAACATATGAAATTTGTCATGAAAACCTCAAAGTGAGACACCACAAGCAAATAAATGGATAGACAAGCAAAAAATGTCATCATAAAACTTTGGAGGCCGATATCTCAAAACTAAAGTTATCGACCTTCAAATGGAAACTGAGACGTAATGAATTCATCTATGACAATGAAACAAAACGCAAATGAAAGCTAAATAAATTGTCTACAAATCTATAGAGAGTTTTTTTTTTTTGTCCCAAGAATATTTCTGAGATTTATTTTTCCATGACATCGATCCAAGATTTTTCAAAAATTGAAAAATATTTGTAAAAAAAAAAAAAAAATGAAAAAACGCTCTATTACTTTATTCTAATCTATAATATCTGTTTACCACGTAAATTTCAGCTCTTAGGTTGCAATAGTTATGGCTGAGTATTTTTTTTAAAGAATTGTGGGGGGGCGGGCTACCAGCGAATGGGGGGGGGGGTTGCCCGAGAAGGAAGATATGAATACTGACCTTTTTGCTATACATAAACTTACAAATGCCCAAAATTTCAAACTGATTTCATGCAAAAAAGCCAGTTATTAATAAAAAACGATTTTTTCAAACACTCCATTTAAAGGCATAATACATTTGTCAGTGTTGAAGGATTCTTTTAAAGGCAAAACAGATTTTCCAGTGTTGAAAGTTTCTTTTAAAGTCATAATAGATTTGTCATTGTTGAACGATTCTTATAAAAGCATAAAAAATTTGTCAGTGTTGAACGATTCTTTCAAAGAGTAGATTTGTCAGTGTTGAAGGTTTCCTTTAAAAGCATAATAGTCAGTGTTTAAGGATTCTTATAATGGCATAATTGATTTGTCAGTGTTGAAGGATTCATTTAAACGCATAATAGATTTGTCACTGTTGAAGTTTTCTGTTAAAAGCCTAATCTATCATGTCTTTAAAAGACCTTCAACATGTGTTGAAGGTTTCTTTTAAAGGCATAATATATTTGTCAGTGTTGAAGGATTCTTTTAACCCTTAAACGCCGAGCCTCTATTTACAAAAGTGTCTGTCGTATGCCGGCGGCATTCGGGAGTTAGTGTCGAAGCGGAAAAAAAAGTTTTTAAAAAAATCACAACACGCTTAGTTTTTAAGATTATGAGTTTATTTTTGGCTCCTTTTTTTGTCATTGCCTGAAGTTTAGTAAGCAACCATCAGAAATGAAAAAAAAATATCATCATATATAAATATTGGAATATATGACGGCGCAAAAAAAAATTTCCTATACAATTGTATACAAATCGCGCTGTGAGCAAAACGGTTAAAGCTAATGAGTTATTTTTTTTCGTTTTATTTTACACTAAATTTCGATGATTTTGGTATATAACAAATTGTAAAACGATCAAAGCAACACAGAGAAAATATTATCACAAAATGATGCATGAATTCGTAACGAGCGGACGTAAAAAGTTTTTTGTTAAAATTCACCATAAATCGAAATATTGTGCTAGAGACTTCCCGTTTTTTGCAAAATGAAGGTAATTGATTGATTAGTACTATAGTCTGTTTTTTTTCCATCTGTCCACCTGTCTGTGGTGCTCACGCATGGTAACACTGCATCCGGTGCTTTAAATAGTTACACTATGTGTAAGTTTTAGGTAAGTAAAAGGATATCTGGGTGTACATTTGCAACTGAAAAGTGTTTTAATAATTTACTGTATGCGAATTACACTGTTAATATTCGAAATAGGATATTGTTATTATTGTTGAATATAAGCTGCCTTTTCGGGGTGGCGAATGGAAAAGCCAGACGCTATGGCGAAAATTGCTTCTCTCGTAGTTCACTATGGCAAGCTGTCAATTTTATTGGATCACACCTACTCTGCTACTAAGCTACGTGTTACTTCATATCGTACCTGGCTAAAACGCACTTTATAAAAATTAAAAGTATATACTGATATACTTACGTGTAATGAAGTAACACATAGCTTAGTAGCAGAGTAGGTGTGGTCCAATAAAATTGACATCTTCCCGCAATCTTCCCGCCACTGCGTCTGGCTGTTCCATTAGCCACCCCGAAAAGGCAGCTTACATTCAACAACAATAACAATATCCTATTTCGAATATTTATGGTGTAATTTGCATACAGTAAATTAATAAAACACTTTTCAGTTGCAAATGTACACCCAGATAACCTTATATTTACCTAAAACTTACACATAGCGTAACTATTTAAAGCCCGGGATGCAGTGTTACCATGCGCGAGCACCACAGGCAGGTGGACAGGTGGAAAAAAACAGACTATAGACTGTAAGTGTTTTAGATTTTAGCTTACAATTGCAGTTTTCGACCATTTCGGTCGAGTTAAAGTTGACCGAAGGTCGATTTTTTTCTATTTATCGTGATTTATATGAAAATATTTCAAAACTGATAAAAGCTACAACCATAAGTTATTTTTGGTTTTATTCTACATGAAATTGCGCACATTTTCATGTATAACACTTTAAGTAATGCCTAATAGAAAACGGTGCGAAAATTACGACAATGTGACTAAAGAAATTCTGAGATTTTAAGCAGAGTTACCGTGCGCGGAGGGAAGGAAAAAGTTTCTTTCAAAAATTCTCCATAAATCAAAATATTGTGCTAGAGACTTCCCGTTTGTTGCAAAATGAAGGTAAATGATTGAATATTACTAAAATGTTAGATTTTTTGCTTACCAAAAAATACCCTAATATATATATATATATATATATATATATATATATATATATATATATATATATATATATATATATATATATATATATATATATATATATATATATATATATATATATATATATATACATATACACACACACACACACATATATATATATTATATTTTTTTATTTTGGTACGAATACATAACTAAAAGGAATGCAGGTGAAAAACTTTTTTTTTTTTTTGCATAAAACGAAATAATATACAAAACGCCAATAAATACACATATATAAAAACTTGTAATAAATATAAAACTAAATATAAAATCAATGCAGAATACTCACTCGTATTCCTGACTCTTCATTCTATTCTTGTCTTCTCTCTCCTCCATTGATGAGTCTTGCATTTTTTTCCTCTCAACATGATGAGGTACAGGTGGAGGAGGAAGACGTGCGCCCTTACTGCAGATGGGCTGCCCTTCAGCGGTCCGCTGCGCCCTCCAATGTCCCTCGGGTAGGCGCACTCCAATATATGACCGCAGTGTGGTACTTGCGGTCACACTCCCCGAACCTGCAAAGTGCTACCTTGCAGGTGCGACAGACGTACCGGGTGTCTCTTCTTCTGCCATTCATATGGCACACCCGGCACCGTTTCTGCTTACACCCTTCTTCGAGCTCCAGTGTGTGATCCCCTGCCTACAGCCGAGACATAGAGTCCACTACCCGACGGGACATTGGAATGTGAGAGAGGGCGGCAGCAGGGACAGGGACAGCAGGGGCGGCGGCAGCATGGGGGGTATCAGCAGGGGCGGCATCATCAAGGGCGGCGGCAGCTTGGGTGGTATCAGCAGGGTCGCCCCTCGAAGTAGGTTCCTTCACGTGGTGAGGGGGTAAGGGGCCCTGGCTTTTCTTCTTCGTTCTTACAAAGAATAAGAGCCCGGGCCCTGATGGATCGCCTACAAATCTTTTCATTTAAATGGCGTGGATATTTTCACTTTCATACAAATTTCTTGGACCTGGTAAATAGGAAAAGGTATCATAGCTGGGATTGGGTTTATATCCGAAGCTAAATAGTGAGAACCGTGGCAGGACCATCAACTGCCCGATAATGTTCAGACCTGAGTTTTCAGGCGGAACTATTCTACGGGACTGGACCACGGATTCCAGGGGGGTCTAGTTCTGGGAATAGGACTCTCGGCATTCTGTCCGGTTTGCCCATAATGTGATTAGGGTGGGGATGATTGTATTCTAGTAATGCTCTCAGTCCTATCAAGCGGGTTGGCTTACACTTGAGCCACTCTAATCATGTTGTGCCATCTCCTTTGGGGTAGGGTAGGGATGCGGACATTTGGGAGTCGGTTCTCACTTGTGCCATTAGTGGAGGAATGAACTCCATGAAAGGCTGATATCGTTTTAAGATTTTCAGTTTTTTTTTCCAATACTTTTATCTTTATGGACGGCATAAATAAGGATATAAGTACCCCTGGACCTTGTGATGATAACCAATCGGCACAGACAAAGACCTCTGCAACCTCGTCTCGGAATACGCATACAGAAAACTCAAATAAACATTCCAGTGTAATAACACTGAAACCCTATGCTCCAGTATGGAGCAAAGGGAAATTTAATGGAAATGGTGATTGTGAAATGGACCAGGAATATATGAACAGTCGTATGACAAATATTTGACCTTTAGTCTGGAAGAACCAAATTGTGACATTTTCAATGTATACAGGGATATTTTAAAGTGTCGTGGCCGAGAGCCTAAGATTAGTCCCGAAGGTAAAGGAAAGCTGACGGTTGAATCTACCTCAGGTAAAGAAAGTGAAAATCTAAAATCATTGTCTCGTCTTGGAGGAGTCAAAGTGGAATGTGCCATACATGCCTATTGGAACCACTCTAAGGGTATGATATCTTCCCCACAGCTCATGACATATTCTGAGGAAAAGTTAGTGGAAGAATTGAAAGATCAAGGAGTAATAAAAATAGAAAGAATGAAGAAAAAAGTAAATGGAGCCCTAGTCCCACTTCCCAACTTGATAATCACTTTTAATTCCACTCGATTGCCTAATATAGTGAAGGCAGCCTGGTTACGCTTCAAGGTCAAACAACACATCCCAAGGCCGAGGAGATGCTTTCATTGCCAGGAATTTGGACACATGTTAGGGTCATGCAGGCAGAAACTGCAAGGCAAACCTGCCATTTTTGTCAAGTGCAGCGAACCAGAGCATGGCATATGTAACAGGCATGCCAGGTGTTTACATTGTGGAGAGAATCACCGTTCATCTTCAATAAATTGTGATGTATACATCATGGAAAAGGAGATTCAATCATTAAGGGTAACTGAACGACTTACATTTAGAGAGGCAAGAGAGAGAGTATTAAACTTATATGTTAGACCAGGAATATCCTTTGCCAGTGTAGCCGCCAACCGGAGAAAGAATATAAATGGTACAAAGGCCAATCTAAACAAAACACCAATGATGTCTCGTAACCGAGCCTCTACGGAGGCTGTGCCAGGGATGGCTGGCACTTCTGCCTCTTCGGAGGCTGTGCCAGTGATGGCTGGCACTTCTGCCTCTTTGCAGGCTGTGCCAGTGATGGCTGGCACTTCTGCCTCTTTGGAGGCTGTGCCAGTGACTGCTGGCACCTTAACTCTCCGGAGGCTGCGCCAGTGGTTTCTGGCGTTCCTGCCTCCTTGGAGGCTGCGCCAGTGATTGCCGGCGGTTCCGCCTCTTCAGAGGCTGCTCCAGGCATTGCTGGCGCTTCTGCCTCTTTGGAGGCGGCGCCAGTCATTGCTGGTGCTTCGGCCTCTTCGGAGGCTGCGCCAGTGGTTGCTGACGCCCCGGCCTCTTTGGAGGCTGAGCCAGTCATTGCTGGCGCTCCCGACTCATCGGAGGCAGTGCCGGATGTAGCTGGCACTGCTGATCATCACATCCCTCCTCAGGAGACATCAGCTTTGTCTGGTGTCCCTGAAACAGACAACCCCCTAAAAAGGAAGGCCGCTACAAACAATCGGTCTCCTTCTAGAAAAAAGGAGCAAGTGCTTAAAAGAGGCTCCAATATTACAGCCTGTAAAGGAAAATAAAATTCATTAACTTTCTCCAGTGGAACTGTCAGGGATTGAGAGCAAAGTGGGAAGAATTGAGACTGCTCATATCAGAAGTGTCTCCTATTTGTATAGCTCTGCAGGAGACCATGATTGGTAACAACATGTGCCCCAGCCCACGAGAGTATACATCTTATTACTCCACCTATAATTTAAATATGGGAAGTCATGGTGGTGTCGTTTTGTATGTTCGAAATGATACCCCACAAAATCCTATTAATATCCAGTCAGCTTTGCAAGTAATAGGTGTACAGATCCATCTACAAAGAAAATATGCAGTATGCTCTCTCTATCTACCACCAAATGAGTGGCGCAGTGTAATAAGGTGCCAAGCGCCGTTTTTTAAAAAATTATAAAAACGCATTTAAAGTTTGCCAACTATGAAAACGCTTATAAAAGAAAAACCAGCCAAACGATTTCTATGAATCATACCTCATTTTAAAGGAAATTTATTCGCCTATTACATATGCAAAAATCATTATAGTATGTTTTGTCATTTAGCGGCCACAACCACAAAAGTGAGGTAATGTAAGATTGTAAAGTGTTAATGAACACAATGAAAATGTTTTCATACGGCAATTAAAGCATGTTTTTGTGAAAACAACCTAAAATATTTATCCTAATAATGCTCTAAAATTATTATTATAACATATCTGAGTAAAATTTCCATGAAAATATTATAAAACAAAAACATCCACCCACGCACCTCCACTGGTTGCCGCTTGCCTCCTTTTTATGACGAGTCTTATGATGTAGCAGTGAGAACTCGCTAAGGGCGAAATTTCCCTTTGTTTTGCATGGATTTTCGAACCTTTTGCCAGTAACATAAGGGGACAAAAGTGTGTGTACAGGATAGTGCTGTACTTTAGCTGCTCGCTCACAATAAAAAAACCAGTTCGGCCGCGGTGGCGCTTGCCACCTTGTTACGCCGCGCCCCTCAAATGAAGTCTTCCCAATCAATGAATTTAAATCTTTTATCCAACAGTTACCATGTCCCTTTATTATTTTGGGAGATATGAATTGCAGAAGCCCTCTTTGGGGTGATATTGTCACCAACCAAAGAGGAAGATGCCTAAGTTCCATCATAGAAGGTGAAAATGTGGGGATCCTCAACTCTGGGGAGTCTACACATTTTCACGTTCAAACAGGCACGCTATCGGCAATTGATCTATCTATATGTAGTGATGACTGCCTTATAGATTTTAATTGGAGAGTTATAAATGATAGATTCACCAGTGACCATTTCCCAATAGTGGTGAGTTCAGCATCAAGTCCTCCATCTTCCAGGCTACCTAGATGGAACACAAAAAAAGCTGATTGGGCAACATTCCAGGAGCAAAGCTCAATAGATGACTCTGCTGATGACTTTCCCAGCGTAGATGATACTCTTGAATTTTTAAGTACAATATTGTTCTCGGCTGGTCTTCAGTCCATACCCAGGACATCAGGCATATTTATCCGCCGACTGGTTCCCTGGTTGACTCGTAAATGCCAGGAAACTCATAGAACTATGAGGTCTGCATACACAAGATACCTCAGACGAAAATGTGAGTATTACCGTATAGAATTTCGAAAAGCAAGAGCTCATTTTCGTTTGGAAATCAAAAAAGCACGAAAAGAATCTTGGACAATCTTTATTTCTTCAATAAATTCGAAAACTCCTCTAACACTAGTTTGGAAGAGAGTTAGAAAAATAGCAGGCAAGTTTACTCCCTGTCAACCTCCAGTTATCAAGATCAATGGTTGTGAGGTAGCAGACCCCCAGTTAGTTGCAAATGAGTTTGCTAATCATTTTGCTAATGTTGCAAAGAAAAACGATGATCGACCATACTCGGCTCAAAGGCAGCAGATGGAACAAGTTGAAATAGATTTTAATACATTGAGACATGAGAAATACAATGATCCGTTTACGATGAGGGAATTTCTATCGGCCCTAAATAAATGTAATGAATCAGCTCCTGGACTGGATGATATAACATATTCAATGATTAAACAAACCCCTGAAAATACCAAACAATTCATATTGAGCCTTATTAACAGAATTTACAGGGAGCATATCTTCCCTAAGATCTGGGAGATGTTAAAATTATTGCCGTTTGCGAAACGTGGAAAAGACTCGTTTAAAGTAGAAAATTATCGTCCAATTGCACTATCATCATGTTTGTACAAGATCATGGAAAAAATGGTAAACACACGCTTGATGTGGTACTTAGAACGGGGTAAATATCTGTCCCCAGCACAGTGTGGCTTCCGAAGCATGCACTCCACAACTGATGTTCTACTTCGAATGGAGTCTTCAATATGTGAAGCTTTTGCCAACAAGCAACATCACATCACGGTCTTCTTTGATTTGGAGAAGGCTTATGATACAACATGGAGATATGGCATTTTGAGGATCCTCCATGAATGTAACCTGAGAGGCAATTTGCCCCTCTTCATTAAGGCTTTTATTAAAAATAGGCTATTCAGTCAAGAAGAAGGAGTACCACAAGGAAGTGTTTTAAGCGTAACATTGTTTGCCTTGGCAATCAATGGGGTTTCCAAAATAATTCCCTCAGATATAACATATACCCTTTTTGTTGACGACCTTTCAATCTCCTTTGCAGCTTCAAGGATGGCAGTGGCTGAACATCGCCTTCAGCTCTGCATCGATAATATAGTGAAGTGGGCTGAGGTTAATGGTTTTAAATTTTCTACTAGTAAAACGGCAACTATGCACTTTTGTCGCATAAGAGGATTTCATCCTGATCCAGATCTATTTATTCATAGGCAAAGAATTCCATGTGTAGGTGAAACGAGGTTCCTTGGGTTGATTTTCGATAGTAAGCTGACCTGGATCCCAAATCTGAAGTATATTAAGACCAAATGCTTGAAAGCGATGAATTTGCTGAAAGTTCTGTCTCATACTGTGTGGGGTGCAGACATAACTCAGATGTTGAGATTGTATAATGCCCTGGTCTTTTCAAAATTAACGTATGGATGCGAAGTTTACACGTCTGCAAAGCCCAGTAGCCTTAAAATGCTCACTCGATTCATCATGGTGGGGTACGGTTGCGTACAGGAGCATTTAAATCATCTCCCATTGAGAGCATGTTGGTAGATGCTGTTGAGGTGCCACTGGATCTTTACAAGCGTCTGCTGGTTCGGAGCTGGTATAGATTCCAGAGGCTACCTAAGTCTTTGACCAGCATATGTATGAGAAGGGAAAGGCATTGGCATTATTATGAAAATCATCCCGAGCAACCGCATCCGTTTGCTTTTAGAGTAAACTTGATTCTCAGGGAATTAAATATGCCTAGGGTGAAGATTCTACCAGTAAATTATTCTGTTATTCCCCCCTGGAAATTTCCAGAGGTAGAATTCTGCAAGTATTTTAATTTCACCAAGTCAGAATTGTCATGTGAGGCCATGCGGTCAATATTTTTAGAACATTCGATGGAACATGGCACCTACACACCAATCTTCACGGATGGCTCAAAGTCTGATGCTGGTGTCGGCTTTGGTGTAGCCTTCCCTGATATAGAGATGAGTGGAAGGTTATCATCCGTTGCCTCAATTTTTACTGCCGAGATAAATGCAATTTTAAAAGCTTTAAAGGAGATTTTAATTCATAATGGAAACAATTTTATTACATATAGTGATTCAAAAAGTGTACTTCAGGCACTGGAATCTTTTAATCCTTTAAACCCCCTGATTTTAGAAGTATTAAAATGGTTATTTTTATTGAAAAGAAGAGAGAAAGAAGTTAAGTTCTGTTGGGTGCCTTCCCATGTTGGGGTGGATGGGAACGAAAAAGCAGACCAACTAGCGAAATCAGCGGTCAACTCTCCAGAACCCACAAGATGCCTACTACCATCGGGATGTATATCCTGTAGGAGGACAAACAATAAAAAAGCGTTGGCAGTCCCAGTGGGAGAATATTTTAACAAATAGAAAAATGCGTAGTATTGCATCATCTGTGTCTCCTTGGTCATATCCCCATATGCCAAGGAGACAGGAGACAATGCCATGCAGTTTGAGGATTGGACATACAAGACTCACGCATGGGTTCTTGATGTCCTGTGAGCATCCTCCAATTTGTGAAGACTGTGCTGTACCCCTGAGTGTGGGACATTTGCTGGTTGAATGTCCCACACTTAGGAATTTGAGACAAAGGTTCCTGTCTTGGGGACGAGATGAAGTTGATAATTTTAATCTTGCTACAATCCTTGGAAAGGATTGTAACACTCAGCAATTGTATACTTTTATGTTGGAGGCGGGCCTTCTGAAGAAAATTTAGCTTGTATATAGAATATATGAAGAAATTTATTTATATACGTATCATTTAGACACTTTTATGTGAAATTTATTTTAAACATTTCTTTTTATTCAGATATTTATATGCATATCTTTTAGATATTTTTATATGGAATTTTTTTTTATACATAACTTAGATATTTTTATATGAAATTTATTTTAAACTTAATTTTTATATTTAAATTTGTTTCGGCGTCAATAATCTAGATGTTATGACACCAGATTTAATAAACAAATCAAATCAAATCAGCAGGGGCGGCATCATCAAGGGCAGCGTTGGCAGGAGCAGGACGACCGAGGTTGGCCCTCCTAGCGACATCTGCCCTATTCTCTCAGGGCAGGGGGCTTTGTTGGAAGGCCACTCCTCAGGATTAAAGTTTATGAGGGCATTCCCGGCCACCTCGAGAAACTGGATGTGGGACAAATTCCGGGTGTCAGAATTGTACCCACAGTAGAGGATGTAGGCATTCTGGAGGGCCAACTGAAGGAGGTATTTGAGGAGCTTCTGTGTCCACCTCCTGGTTCTCCTGGTGAAGGGATAATACTGGATGAGTTGATCAAAGAGATCAACTCCTCCCTTGCGCCTGTTGTAGTCCCCAATGACGGTAAGCCGCTGGACACGAAACTCCTCATACGTAACTCGGCCCTGCCGATGTGTCTTCTTCCGCTGAACGACCTCTTCTTGGATGGGCTCATGACTCGTCATAATGATGGGCATGAGTCAGACCCCCTTCCAACAGATGACGAAGACATCTCCCTTCTGCTGCCACTCTGTCTCTCCTCTTGCCAGATGTTGCGGCTGGCTAGCGAACCTCTTGAGGACATTTGGGGCCCCACGCACCGACCGAAGGGTACCACGGACGTGCACACCTGCTTCATACAGTTCCTGGGCCAGGGATACCGAGTTATAATAATTATCCATAAACAGGTGGTATCCCTGGTTACGGAAACAATCCACAAGACCGAAGACAGTGTCACGCAGCGTGGAGAAGACCACGGAATGCACAGAGAAGTCCACGACATATCCAGTGTTGGATTCCGTAATATTTCTTTGTCTTCTTGGGGTTGTACACTTTTATACTTAGATGCCCTTTGTATGGCATCATCCCCTCATCCAAAGAAAGGTTCTTGGAAGGAACCACGAGAAACTGGGACCGTTCACGAATGTAGTCCAACACTGGGCGGACTAAGATGAGGCGGTCGGGGTTATTCCGGGATATGGCCCTTCTGTTGAAGGCGTTGAAATACCTGTCCAACGCCAGGAAACTATCACGGGGCATAATGCCGGGCACATTGGGCGTACTTAAAAAAAATTCTGCCTCCAATATTGCCTGACGTCAGCAACAGGCATCATTCCAAAGAAAATTTTGAGCCCCCAAAAATGCGCCATGTCCGTGAGGTTGCAGCCCGCCAGCGATACGACAGTGTCATCTGCAGTTCCTCACAGCAGTACCGAGCATAATCCACCGTCTCTGCAACGAGGTATTCCAGCAATTCCCGCGTCAGGAAGAGCTGAATGAACCCCAGTGCAGTGAGAGGCACAGGGACGGTCAGTCCAGGTGCTGCCGTGAATGGGTGCATGTTAGGTGGTGTGGGGTCCTCCAACCACCCCTCATCACTTTCGGACGAACGGCCTTCACCTAAGCTGCCGCGGCGTTGCGACCTTCTACGGGCCCGTGCGCGCACATGCGTGGGCACGACTTCGCACTCCCACCCTCCCCACTGGCCCATCTCCCTCACTTTCACCATCACTTTCTGTCTTGTCCCCACCAGCCACAATCAGTGCCTCCTCCTCCTCCTCAGACTCTCCCTCATAGGCACTGAAACCACTGAACTCCAGTTCACTTTCAGGCTGTGGCTCCCTTACAGACATGCATTGGTGGCAAATACTCGTCATCACTGACATCAGGTGTGATGTCCTTGTCACTAGATGCCCCCTCAACATGGGACCACCTTGACGTGGTGAGGGGGTTCTTGAATCCAGGAATCTGTTCCCGGGTTTAAGTCCAAGAGTCCCATATGGTATATATATTTGTTTAGATTAAATTATGTGGAATTTTCCACTGTTGCTAAAATTTATTATACCTGATAAATAGGAAAGGATATCATAGCTGGGAATGGGTTTATATCCAAAGCTAAATAGTGAGAACTGTGGTAGGACCATCAACTGCCCGATAATGTTCGGACCCGAGAGATATCAGGCGGAACAATTCTTTAGGGCTGGACCACGGATTCCAGGGGGGTCTGGTTCTAGGGATAGGACTCTCGGCATTCTATCCGGTTTGCCCATAACATGATTAGGGTGGGTATGATTGTATTCTTGAAATACTTTCAGTCCTAGCAAGCGGGTTGACTTATACTTGGGCCACTCTAATCATGTTGTGCCATTACTTTTTATTTTTATTTTATTTTTTTTTCCTCTCAATTTTACTTCAGTCTTAATGCAAAGTTGTTAACGATTTAAGTACCCCTGGACCCTTTGATGGTAGTGACTCGGCACAGTTGACGACCGCAGGAACCTCCTCTGACCTCTCTGGAAAAATGAGAAAAAAATGTGAACGTAATTACACTGGAGCCCTATGCTCCAATGAAAAACAAGCAAAAAAAAAAAAAAAAACAAATATCTTGACCCAACATTAACCCACTTCGACTCCCTCTTTGGGAGTGGAAGTTGGTCAAGATTCCTGACCTTAGAAATGGAGAAAAAATATCGGCATTGAAATTAAAAAACTACCTATTAAATCGACATTCAACTACTGAAATGTCATTCAGACACGTAAAAGAACAGATGTGGTTGATAGAAACCACTACAAGAAATCAATCGGAAAACTACTTAAATATAAAAAATATTGATAATGTAAAAGTATATGTTAAAAAACATGACAATATGAACAGTGTACAGGGTATCATAGTACTCCCTGATAATGATGAACCAATAGAAAAGAAAATATTGCTAGATTCCCTTAAAAAAAAGTACAGCAATATACAAGACTGCGAAATATACAACATAGCTAGTAGACGGAGTAATGAAAAAATAATAAGAATAGCAAAGATAAAATTTGAAGGCCATGAATTACCCTTAAAAATTAAAATCTTAGGCCAAAGCAGAGAACTGAGACCGTATGTCCCAAAACCACTACAGTGCCAAAACTGTAGTATGTATGGACATACAAGGAAAAATTGCCATAATACATCTGTATGTGCATACTGTGGATCTCATAAACATGCCACACAGTGGAGGTGTGGTGAACCAAAATGCGTGAACTGTGGACAAAATCACCATGCAAGATCTAAGGAATGTATGTATTATATATGCAATACGGAATTGAAATTACTTCAGGAAAGGACAGGAATGCCTATAAAAGAGGCCAAATTAGAATTAAAGGTTAGAGGAATGCATGGTCCCGCTAAGAAACAAACTTTTTCTTCAGCAATAAGATCAAACAAAGAAACAAAAATGGAAATAAATAAGAGTAACAAAACCCTGATAGATCAGTCTCAAAGAAAAATTACCATTTTGCAAGAAGAAACTAATATAGCAAAGGACCAAGAAATGTATACAGATCTTTGATCAAATTCATTTGAGATTTTAAGAGAAATAGAATCACTAGAAAACAATATAAGCACCACAGAAATATTAAAAGATAGTTATGATGAATTAGAAACTAAAGAAAAAAAAAAAAGAGACCTTTAGAGAGAACTCCACCCAAGACCAACAAAAAACCAACTATTATTAGAGATACATCCATTAAAATAAAGGCGGGAGACCCCAAGAAAGAACATAAACCAAATAATAAGAATATACTTTTGTCTCCTAAAGTAATAATAAAACCAATAGAAACAAATACCCAGAACACAGGAACAAACCATTGACAATAATGATTATGTGATGGGAGAAGAGATTACTCCACCACCAACAATAGGTGCAGCAAGAGTAAATGAAAAAACGACACACGAAAACAAATGTGGATGTAATGAATGTTTCATTGAACTGTGCAACAAAAATGAAAGCATAACAAAGGACAATTTAACAAACACTATACGAAATTTTATAAGATACAGAAATAAAGAAACTACTAGTTTGGACACTCGCGAAAAGGGCTGTATGTGCACTGGACACACAGTGTCTTATAAAGAAAAACAAATAAATATTGTAAATAAGATTTTATAAAAAATGCAAATTGATGAGCCACAAAAAGAAAATAACACGTGAACACACTAACGTTATACTTTAAATAATTATATTATACAATGGAACGTAAATGGTCTACAGACCAGATTACATTTGGGAGAAATACAACGATTACACCGTGTAACACAATTTTTGTTCCCCGGTTCTAAAGGTAATTTCCTTGTTTGTTATAGTAAATTATTATTAAAAACCACCATTATTTAATCAGAAGTTTGGGTTTGTGGTCAGGACTTTGAAATTTCAAAATTTTCATATTTCTCAAGAAAATACCCTTTATAAAATGAACCAGTTTATAAAATTCAATCAATAAAGCAAGTATATTTATTCCATGACACAAGCTTGTCAAAAGCAAACAAATAAAAGCATATTACACTTTTGAAACAATTATACACATCAGAAATTATTGGATTTCCTCAATCTGCGGTTGCAGTTTGGGTCGCATTGTCGCACTAGGTTCCAGATATAATCACCCATCATTTTTTCATTGTTGTGGCCCTGGTACCTCCTCTCTCTCTCTCTTTCACGTCTTGGTGGAATCGCTCGCCTTGTTCTTCTGAGTAGGAGCCCATATTATCCTTGAATCTGTCCAGGTGAGCATCCAGCATATGGAGTTTCAGCGACATCCTGCATCCCATGGCTCCAAAAACCTTTATTAGATCCTGCACAAGTTGCTGGTAGTTTTCTGCTCTGTAGTTGCCCAGGAAGCCCTTAATAACTGCTTTGAAGCAGTTCCAAGCTGTTCTCTCAGTACTACTGAGCTTATTGGAGAACTCAGTAGACTCAAGAACCTTCTTTATCTGAGGTCCAACAAATATCCCACCTTTGATTTTGGCCCCAGATAACTTGGGGAAAAACTTAAGAAGGTACTTGAAAGCAGATGATTCCTGGTTTAGGGCCTTCACGAACTGCTACATCAACCCCAGCTTAATGTGCAGTGGCGGCATGAGCACAACTCTAGGATCAACCAGTGGCTCCCACATGACGTTCCGGGTCCCAACTACAAATTCTGTTCGCCGCGCCCAGTTCTTTCTTTTGTAGTGGTCAGAGGTAGCTCTGCTGTCCCAAAGGCAGAGGAAGCATTGAAATTTGATAAATCCTCCTTGGAGTCCAAGCAGGAAAGCCACCATCTTGAAACCACCAATGATTTCCCAATTGTAGTTGCTGTATTGTACAGCTTCCAAGAGAACTTTCACACTGTAGTAATCTTCTTTCATGTAGACTGAATGAGCTAGAGCGAGTGTCGGTAACTTGTTATAATTGTGGAGAGGACAGCTTTTAAACTTGTGGTGGAGCTGTCTATTCATAGTCTGCACTCGCTGGGCACAAACGGCACTCCAATAGTGTCAAATAGTCCAGATATGTCATGGCAGAAACAGAGGCCATCCCTAAGAGTGTAAAAGCCTGAGAAAGGTTCGTGCCGAACTCTCTGACCTGTAATATGCACATATTCCTTAACCAAGTTCCACTGCTTCATCCTGGAGAGGGGTAACTCTGCATTGGACTTTGTCAGACCCATATACCTGATTAAGTCATCGACTGGCAATCGTTGGTGCGATTCACCCCACTCTAGGCTCTAGAATATTCGCAATATTTCGCGCGCACTTATATCTTTCGTGTAAGAATGTTCTGGAACGATGTCGTTATTTCTTTATTACTGATATTGTGACAAATTATAAATATAATATGATTAAAACATAATATACACAGTAAGTTTTGGAAAAAATAGTAATTTTTAATAAATTTTAATGAATAGCGTAATATTTTTTACAAACCCAAACTTTATATTATGTAATAGCACTTTTTTCTTTATGTAGGACCTAAGCAACACGAAAATAATTATTACAAGCCAGGAACAGAGAAAAAAATTTTTTTTGTTACACGGTGTTACTAAAGGAATATGAGCCAATGATAATATGTTTAGAACATGTCAACAAAACAGTACCAACAATAGGTAAATATACCTTAGTATCTGCATCTAGAGAAGAAGAAGGAAATTTAGGTACTGCTATATATGTACATAACAAAGTATGTTATGACAGAGTACCTGTAAATTTTACTGACTTGCAAATATCAAGTATTAAAATACGAATAAAGAACGATAATTACATAATTTATTACCTATATAACCAACCTAATAAAAGTTACGACATTGATAAACTTAAAGATTTACTTAACAATACCAAGGAACCTACATTAATAGTAGGTGATTTTAACGCTCACAACCCAATATGGGACTGTCATTGTACAAACTCAAATAGAATAGGTAGTAAAATAGAAGAGTTCATGGATTCCAATGACATGTGCTGTACAAATGATGACGAAATTGGCACATATTTTTCAAAAGCACATGGAACATTTTCCTCAGTAGACTTAACTTTATGTACAACAAGCATAATTAGACATACATTACATGAAATGAAAATGCAAAAGATATCTGTTACTCTATGTTGGATACCATCTCACATAGGATTAGAAGGCAATGAAAAAGCTGACACCTATGCAAAAGAGGCTAGAACACTGCCAATATCAGCAGAATTATTACCATTAGAAGATTATACTAGATACAGTAAAGCGGTGATTAAGAAGAAATGGCAAAATAACTGGAGGGAAAGCAGTCTTAACAATAAATTAAGAGAAATAAAAGAAACTGTAGACCCGTGGCCATCATAATATCAGAATTGCCGCAAGTTTTCAGTAATGTTGACACGGCTAAGAATTGGTCACACTAAACTGACACATGGTTACCTGATGAGTAACCCCCATGCCCCTATACCTATGTGCGAAATATGTAATATACAAATAACAGTAAAGCATATTTTAAAGGTATGTCCAAAATATAGAACCCAAAGAGACATTTTATTTAGAAGATATTCCTTTAAAGATATACTGTCAGAAAATGACAAATTTTCACTTTTTAATATTTTAAAATTCCTTAAATTTAATCACTTGTACGATAAAATATAAGATTCATAGAATAATTTATAATATATTCCTAATTAACTTAATTAGTTCTTAGATAAACATATGTCGCTAGGTTTAATTAAATTATTAGGGTTTAAATAGCTTGTCTAATCCTTCGGGCCAGTCCTAGGAGAGTTAATATTAACTCAGTGGTCTGGTTAAACTAACGTTAAAAAAAAAAAAAACAACAACAAGCATAGTTGACAGATTGGATTGGAATACTGTTGATGACTTGCACACCAGTGATCATTTCCCAATATTAATTGCCTTATTACAAAATAATCCTGCAAAACATGTCCCTAACTATAACATTTGTAAAGCAGATTGGGAGCGATATGAAATGCACACTAGAAATATCCCACAATTTGAATATTTAAAAGACCATAATGAAAGTAATAAATTTCTTGTTGATTTCATTAAAAATGCTGCTGATAAAGCAATACCAAAGTCAAAACCCCATCCAAGAAAACACAAAGTTCCCTGGTGGTCTAATGAGTTAACAGAATTAATAAATATAAAACACTCAATAGGGAGACGATTAGATAATTTGAATAGAAAGTTCAATAAAATGAATAAAAAATTACCGATATTAGAAGGAACTTTACAAAAAATGACTATTATTACTAGAAATTGATACATTAAAACCTGTATACAGCAAAATATCTGAAAAATTTAAAAAAATAAGTAATTCAAGGAAGAATCATTTCATGGAGGAAATACATATCAGATCTCTCTAATAATACTCCCATACAAAAAATATGGGAAAAATTCAGGAAAATAAATGGTACCCATGTCAAACCACCTAGACATGCCATATTAAAAGATGGTAAAAGAACACTTGATTCAAAAGAAATAAGTAATATAATGGGAGAAAATTTAGCAAATCTAAGTAGTGATAAGAATTTAGATGAACACATCCGCACAAAGAAAAAATAAATTAGAATTAATAACAATAAATTTTGAAACAGTAGATGATATATATCATAATAGAAAATTTAGTATGTCAGAGATGGAATATGTGTTACAGGGAACAGATCAACACTTTTTTTGGAAGTGTACATAGCGTGATCTAAGCAATCTAATTTCAGGAAGAAGACGTAAAATCCGACCCTTGATCTCAGTTGCACTATTCCTCTCTCTCTCTCTCTCTCTCTCTCTCTCTCTCTCTCTCTCTCTCTCTCTCTCTCTCTCATCGTTTACCGAAGCTCATCCACCCTGACCTCACTCATTCTCTCAAAGCAACTAAATGGACCATCCAAAGGAAACACAGTATTTCCTACAAAAATAGGTTTATTATTCAAATAACCCAACAAGAAATGAATAAAACAAAGCAAAGATTAAAATGCATAATAAATGAATTATCGAGTCAGATAACTAAACTCTAAATTGCGAAGCACTTCTGACTAAAGAAGTCTCATTATGGCTAATAGCCTGGAAATACACAAAATCTCACATACTCCCAAATCAACAACTAAACGTCATGTCAAAAAAAAAGGTCTACCACATAAAGAGACTGACATTGCAAATGACTTGCATATGTCCTCTTTATCAAACCACCCAGCTATTTCCACAAGTCCACAGACATCTGTCGAAAGAATTAAATATGATAGAAAACTCCCAAAAATATATGAAATACAAAACACAATAATGGAAAGTGTAAAATGCATAGCCAAGATATGGCAAGCGTAACATAACAAAATAATAATATAAAAGAGGTATGAATATTCATATTAAATTTCCCACACCAGTTCATAAGTTCATAATGATTAGAAAGTCATGGTAAAAATCACAAGTTCAGTTTTCTCCCATAAAAAACAGAGATTTGAGACTCTACCTTATCTGCCGATTTTCAAAGCCTGGAACCACTTCAAAGTTATGACTGTATAGCTGCAGTTCTATCACGTTAATGAACGATCAAACTCACTTTTAGGGCAGATTTTGGCATATCTAGATCAAAGTAACGCACGTACTCACGAATATACATAGCGCTTTGGAGATCACCTGATCTCCAATATTGCTGAGCTTCTCGCGCAAAGAGCTGAAGGAATCAAACTATGCACTGTTTCAGCAATCTCGCATCGAATCTCTCGACCCAGTTTGCTCTCACTCCGAACCTTCCACGATAACATCTTAAAGCATTGAAGCTATGAAATGCATATATGTGTCCTTTAAATAGAGCTCGGCCACCCCATAAGAGCGTCTCGCTCTCTTAATGGCGAACTAAAAATAAAAAAACATATGTATAAACCATAACAAAATAGAGCTATGCTCAATTAGCAATGTCTACTGCACTGCAGCTTTAAGGACTGCTCTCCTGACGCACTTCCAAAGTCACTGGGGTTGTGTTCTTAGAGCTTTTACATGTAATCTTACAAACATGAATAAGCTTTACTACCCCCACAACAAGAATTATCAGTAAAATAGCTATTAAGACGATTAAAATTGTCGGCATAATATATTCCTGATACTCGAACATCACGGGATCGTCGAAGTCTTCCAACGGTGGAACAGTCATTGGCACCTTGGTTGTAGGTACCGCCACTACCAAATGCTCGTTATGCGTATGACGCATAATTATCTTCTCGGAACTGTTGAATACAGCACGGCTGATAACCAAGAAGTTCGTTGACATCACACGGCATGCAGCATCAAACAGCTTGGATCCTTGAAGAACGAATGATGTCGACTTGTTGCCCTGGCACATCATTGTAACTGCACACTCCTTGCAAAACACGGCAGTAAGGGTGCTGGTGGACACAATGTGGTAATCTCGCAGGAACTGTCTAAAGTCACATTCTGTCGGTGTCTGTCCATGAACTAATGATAATTCACAACCACCCACAGATACAACTCACAACTGGAAAATACTACTGTCACACACATACTTCTCTTTAACTAAAGTACAACTTGTCTTATAATCAACTCCCGAACCCTGATATTGATCTCCCAAAATGAACATGGTCTCTACTCCGTCCCATATCACTACTGAGTCTCCAAAAGCACTCGGAAAAGGTCTAATAACAAAGCTAAGGAAAGGTTTTATGGTACTGACAGGAACATATATTAATAATCCCCAATCAGACAGTCTCACTCTCAAAACATTATAATATAAATACAAATCTTTCCCCGAAAATAAAACTTTCGCTCCATGTAAATAAGCGGAATTTCTTAGAACATTTTCTAAGTATCCCAAAGGTAACATGTCACCATACACACGACCATCTGCTGCAGCAATAATTGCTTCAACTTGCATTTGCACTTCTGTCCTTAGAGAATCAGTTTCTTTCTCAACATTAAGAATGGTATGTTGGATCGTAAGGAATGTAATTGTCACATCAAGATCTTTCAAACCTTCTACTGAAACTGACAAATCATTCAAAGAACGTCTCATTGTTTCAAAACTATTACTCAACTTCTTATTACTCTCTTGCAACTGATTTAACCGTTTCCCTTGAGCTATTAAGTCTTTTTGAACTTCTGCTACTTTGACTAAACTCCCAATAGACATCGCTCCAATCGCAGCAATCACGCCTACACCTACAAGAACTAAAGGTGCTGCTCTTTTACTTCTCCCATTCTCTAATTCATCCAAAATGAACGCGAGACAAAAAAAAAAAAAAATATATTATATACAATATATACAAATATCAACCCATTTATCCCTCAAACTATATACAAATGTTCCATTACATCCCAACTTTCTTTAACTTTGAAATATGAGTTAATTTCGTCACGCCGGTATTTACGTCTTTTACTACAAATCTATTCCCTCTTTTGATCTCTACAATCTCAAAAGGTCCGTGGAACTTCGGACTTAATTTATAATTCAGATCATTCCGAACATTCACTTTAACAAACACTCTATCACCCATTGAAAAAGCTACTGCCCTCGATTTCGCGTTGCTTTTCTCTACCATTGCGCGCGAACTAAGTTCAAGTTCTTTACTGATACGTGCAAATCTTTCTCTCGCTGTATTTATCAACGAAGTGACTGTAACATCACCCTGAACTTGCTCTGGTAACAAATCAAAAGGTCCTTTCAACTTGTACCCATACAAAGCTTCTGCTGGAGACAACTTAATTGTGTCATTCGCCATAGTGTTGATACTATGTCTTACCTCATCTAACGATCTGTCCCAATGTGTATCGGAACCGCCCACCGTCATGCGCAAAGCTTCGATTACTTTCCGATTCGCCCTCTCACATAACCCATTCGCTTCAGGTCTATACGGGATTATAGATACTTTCTTTATCCCCAACAAATTGGCAAGACCCTCTAAAGTCTTATTAATAAACTCCCTACCATTGTCTGTGATCAGACATTCAGGAACACCTTATCTACAAATTATCCCCTTAAAGAACGCTATAGCAACTTCCTCAGCTGATTTGTACTTCAGTGGGAAAATCTCAACAAAATGAGTTAACTCATCAACAACTACTAATAAATGTCTATAACCATAAGCGGACTCTGAGAAGTTACCCAGAATATCCATATGCACTCTCTGGAATGGCCTATGTGGTACGGGATATGAACCCAAACAACACGACACCGTCGTCGCTGGCTTATTCGCATTGCAAACAGCGCAACTCTTTACAAAGGCCTCCACTGCAGAAAACATATTTTTCCAAAAGAACTTTGACCTGACGTTTTCATACGTCGTCCACACCTAAATGAGGAGAACCAAATTTGCAATGTACAATGTCTAGAACTTGTGGTACTAGACTCTCTGGCACGATGATTTGTGTAATTTCACCCATGCTTCGAGTACTTCGCAAGTTATACTTAACTTTCCTCACCAATAAATTATTCTCCAACTCTAGACCAAAAAAAGGCAACTTATACCCTTTCTTCGGTGAAACTCCCCTAAGAAATGCCTTAGCATCTGACAACAATTTATCTTCATCTTGCTTTTGTTCGAGCAAGCCTATGTTCCAAGTGACATTTTCACCCGTAATATAGCACACGGCGTTACCCTCAATATCACAAACAACAATCTCTCGGGAGACTGCCGACTCACTATTTCTCCACGAAGTATGCACTGTAGAAACGTGTATGTCCTCTACATGCGATATCTCAGAACTACTAGTATCAGAGACATTCGACACCAAATATTTACTCTCTTCTCTCACACAGGATTCGGTTTGTACTCCCTCATCCTCAACAGGAAAATATCTGCTCAACGCATCTGCAACCACATTATGCTTACCTTCAATGTATTTGAGGTTTGCATCAAAATCTCTCAATGTCAAAAACCAACGTGCTCTTTTGGGCGATAGATTCGGCTTATTAAAAAGCTCTAGCAACGGTTGATGATCTGTAAAAACCTCAACTTTATTTCCCAACAACAACATCTTAAAATGAACAAGGCTAGAGATGACTGCGAAAGCCTCCTTGTCCACAACTGACATCAGCCTTTCGTTACTACCACGCGTTTTGAACTTTCTGCTATAAAAAGCAATTGGGTGTAATTTCCCCTCAAATTTCTGCATCAAACACACACCTATACCTTCCTGACTCGTGTCAGTCACTAAGGTGAACGGTTGACTAAAATCTGGAAACTTCAAAACAGGTGGGTTCACCAAAGCGTTCTTAAGCTTCTCAAAAGCTAATTGCTGACTATCACCCCAAACAAACTTAACGTCTTCTTGTAACAAATCTGGGTTCACCAAAGCGTTCTTAAGCTTCTCAAAAGCTAATTGCTGACTATCACCCCAAACAAACTTAACGTCTTCTTGTAACAAATCTGTCAATGGAGACGCTATTGTAGAAAAATTCCGCACAAAACGGCGAAAGAAACCCGACATGCCTAGGAACGAACGAATCTGTTTCCTGGTTTTGGGAACTGGAAAACTCACAATAGCTTTGACTTTGTCATCATTCACTCTGACTCCCTCTTTAGAGATAACATGACCTAGATAGACAATTTTTCTCTTCAGAAACTCACATTTAGCTAATTTGACTTTTAATCCAGCAAACTGTAATCGCTTGAGGATTTCTTTTAACACCTTCAGATGTTCTTCAATTGTGTCTGTGCATATGAGGATGTCATCCATGTACACAAATACCAACTTTCCTAATAACCCATGAAGCACTGTGTTAACCAACCTAGTAAATGTTATTGGGGACCCTTGTAATCCGAACGGCATCCTATTAAACTCGTAATGCCCCTTCGGTATAGAAAATGCTGTAAATTTACGACTACTCTCGCTAAGGGGAACCTGTAAGAACCCCTGCATAAGATCGATGGATGAATATATATTCTTGCCACCGATCTCAACAAACAAATCAGGCAAACAGGCTACAGGGTATCTATCTGGACATGTCTTTTCGTTCAATTTACGAAAGTCTACGCATACTCTAATGCTACCGTCTTTCTTAGGAACTGCAAGCAAAGGAAAATTAAACGGAGAATTGGACGGCCTAATAATGCCTTCCGACTCCCAACTCTGAACTTCTTTTTCTACTTCTTCTCTGATCTTAAAAGGAATTCGATATGCTGGAATATATATGGGATTGGTACCCTTTTCTAGGCGGATTGAATGTTCTAAAACATCTGTAACCCCTAGCTTATCTCCCTTCAAAGGAATTATATCTAGATATTCTTTCAACACTTTCTCTACTTTATCTGAATATTCAGGATAATCAACTTTAGCCAAATGTTCATGCAGAACCTGACTTCGGAACTGTTGCTCCTCGTTAGGAAACATACTCCCGTCTCCACAAAAACTCACTAATTTATGTTCTTCATTAAACTCTTCAAAATCAATTACATAGGTACCCTTTGAATATTTTTTTACTGAATTTTGATAGCTCACCAATTCTACTGCAGTTACACCTGCGACTGAAACTTCATTTACTGACACCGTACTTACAACATCTTTAAATTTCTCGGTTCCCTCAACAACGCACACTTGAGAAGGTAAATTCTTCTCTTTCATTGACACTTTAATTAATGTAGGAACTCGCAGTTGCAATTCAACATCTTCCAACAAGAATCCTTTGAAAGACTTTTGCGGAATGTCTTCACTCTCTAATGAATGTGTTACACATGTCTCAGACTGCGTCTTGGGTTTCTCACAAGTTTTTTTCCTGTGTATATATGGAACAAAACAACCTGGCTCACCTATTGTAATCCCCTGAATTCCCGTAAGAATGTTGATGTTATGTCGCATGCAAGAAGGGTGTCCTAGCAAAACCATTTCACCTAAGGCTAATCCTTCTATGACCAAAAATGATTCTACTATTGTCTTTTCGCCGATACAAAGCGTAAGAAATGACGAACCTAAGATATTCAATTTTCTCGCCTGTACATCTCATTAGAAGGGACTAATTTACACTTTGAAAATTTCGAGTGAAAGAAATCAGCGTCTATCAGGTTAACTGAGCTGCCAGAATCAATGAAAATAGAAATTTCAATGCCATTAGAAAAACCCCTTACAATCGGCCTAGGTTCTAGTGACTCTAAGACCTGATTAGTCATTATCCTATGTCCGTTTTCGGACTTGCCTTGTGAAAATTCTGCTGTTCCTTTGTGTATCTAGAACTTGCATCATGTGGAATTCTTCTGTCATATCTAGAAAAACCACCCCGTGACTTCCCTGAATAATCTCTATTCTCTGTGGCTGGGCAAAATTTCCACCCATGATCTGAAGATTTGCAAGCTGAGCAATATCTCACTCTGCAATTTGATTTACTATGCCCTAGTTTATCACAATTAAAACAACATATCGTTGTGACTGATCTCTCTGGAATTTTCTTCGATTCTACTCAGGCACGTGTCTTCGCTGTTGCATCATTTCCCGAATGCGAGGGACTAGCATTGTTCTGTGGTTTCGAAACCGCAGCAGACATCTTTGCACCTCCCTGTACAAAACTACTGTCCAGTGTCGGGCATTTTGATAGATTTTTATTAATCTGTGCAAACAAAAAGGATTCGTCTGTATCCAGATCAATTCTTTTGTCAAAACTATCTACAATTACATCTGGGACCGACGTTAAAAGGCAAGCAAAGTGTAACAATCTTTCAAAATTATCTAAGGAGATATTATTTCCAGTTACCCATGGAGAGCCTGTTATAGATTTCTTTAACTCACCTACTGCATCAAATAAATTCGCACTGTATGTGACCAGTGAATCGTTGCCCTTCTTTATTTTGAGAAACGCTCGCAAATTCCGAACTGCACACTCACGTTGAACTCCGCCATAAGTAGCTCGTAGAAATTTCTGCAGTTCATTCCAATTTCTACACCTTCTGAACCCGAAACTGCGTGCCCGTTTTCCAATATCTCCTTTATCCAGATCTAAGAACACTTTTGCCTCTGTTAAAGCTTCAGCGCCATTCGTAATTTTCTTGGAATCCAGGTAATTGTTCACTGATTCAATGAACGTTTCTATATTTTGGGTTGGCTTCCCATCCACTAACCCTTTAAAATTAGTAATTCCCGCGCTAACGCTCGTCACCTTATGCACCACAACTGATTGGGATGTGCTTGCTGCATCGTTCTGCATTTCGTAAGTGATTACACGCCCTGAGCGTAGCAGCATGAGAAAAAAAAAATAAGAAGGGACCTAAAGGAAACACTAGAGAAAGGCAAAAGTTACCCCCTCTAAAAGAAGAACAGAAAACTGAGTACCTAACACTCGTGGAACAGAAAACGGAGTTCTGCGCAACTTACGAGAATGGGGTACTCACCAATTTGAAAGAAAACGGAGCTATGTGCAACTTGTGACGTCGCCAACTCGAAAAAAATGGAAGGTGTTGACTTTCCTTTCAATTTTGCAAACTCAATTAATTAACTCCCAATCGCCACTATTACACTTATTTGGGTATTTTGTTAACCCCACATTGCCCCACATATCACAATTTCCCACTCCCGAATGCTCGAATGTAAACACAAAAAAAAAAAGAAAGAATTCACCGTATTAGCGCGTAATTCCCCGTGTGTATACACGTAACCCGACACTCAATCATTCACTACTGATTTGGTTGCTCGCTTGTCGCTTATAGCAGCGCGAGAGCCCTCGGCATCCCTGTTGGCAATTAGTCTATTAGTAATCTCCCTCTTTCGCTACCCTAATTGAGACCATTTAACTTTTTACCCGCTGCCACCATTAACATCTGTTACAGGGAACAGATCAACACTTTTTTTGGAAGTGTACATAGCGTGATCTAAGCGATCTAATTTCAGGAAGAAGACGTAAAATCCGACCCTTGATCTCAGTTGCGCTATTCCTCTCTCTCAGCCCGAATCCTTCTCTCTCTCTCTCTCTCTCTCTCTCTCTCTCTCTCTCTCTCTCTCTCTCTCTCTCTCTCTCTCTCTCTCTCATCGTTTACCGAAGCTCATCCACCCTGACCTCACTCATTCTCTCAAAGTAGCTAAATGGACCATCCAAAGGAAACACAGTTTTTCCTACAAAAATAGGTTTATTATTCAAATAACCCAACAAGAAATGAATAAAACAAAGCAAAGATTAAAATGCATAATAAATGAATTATTGAGTCAGATAACTAAACTCTAAATTGCGAAGCACTTCTGACTAAAGAAGTCTCATTATGGCTAATAGCCTGGAAATACACAAAATCTCACATACTCCCAAATCAACAACTAAACATCATGTCAAAAAAAAAAGTCTACCACATAAAGAGACTGACATTGCAAATGACTTGCATATGTCCTCTTTATCAAACCACCCAGCTATTTCCACAAGTCCACAGACATCTGTCGAAAGAATTAAATATGATAGAAAACTCCCAAAAATATATGAAATACAAAACACTACAATGGAAAGTGTAAAATGCATAGCCAAGATATGGCAAACGTAACATAACAAAATAATAATATAAAAGAGGTATGAATATTCATATTAAATTTCCCACACCAGTTCATAAGTTCATAATGATTAGAAAGTCATGGTAAAAATCACAAGTTCAATTTTCTCCCATAAAAAACAGAGATTTGAGACTCTACCTTATCTGCCGATTTTCAAAGCCTGGAACCACTTCAAAGTTATGACTGTATAGCTGCAGTTCTATCACGTTAATGAACGATCAAACTCACTTTTAGGGCAGATTTTGGCATAATCTAGATCAAAGTAACGCACGTACTCACGAATATACATAGCGCTTTGGAGATCACCTGATCTCCAATATTGCTGAGCTTCTTGCGCAAAGAGCTGAAGGAATCAAACTATGCACTGTTTCAGCAATCTTGCATCGAATCTCTCGACCCAGTTCGCTCTCACTCCGAACCTTCCACGATAACATCTTAAAGCATTGAAGCTATGAAATGCATATATGTGTCCTTTAAATATATGCTCTCTCGAACAGCAATAAACCTGCTCCTGTAGGTGACAATATTTTTTTCCAGATGAATGGTGCAAAGCTATAATAATTCCTATCCTCAAACCTGGAAAGGATCCCAGTAACGTAAATAATTACAGACTAATTTCTTTAACAAGCTGCTTATGCAAATTATTAGAGAAAATGGTAAATGCTCAACTAACATGGCACATTCGAGAAAATAAAATTTTAACTCCCACTCATTTTGGGTCACAGTGTAACAGATCCACATTGGATTCTCTCTGTAACTTAGAAGACCATATACGTAGAGGTATTGAACGAAAACAAATTACTGCAACTGTCTTTTTTGACATTGAAAAGGCATACGATACCACATGGAGGTATGCTATATTAAACACTTTACAAAACAACAACATCCGTGGACATTTACCTAGGTTTATACAGAACTTTTTGACAAACCTCAATTTTCAGGTGGGAATTGATGATGATCTGTCTAGAACATTTCCAATTGAAAATGCTGTTCCAAAGGGAAGCGTCCTTAGTGGCACACTGTTTACTTTAGCAATTAATGATATCAGTAAAAATCTACCTATTGGCATTAAAAGTAACCTGTACATGGATGATTTTGCCATATATTATTCAGCATCCCGAATAAAACATGCAGAACGAATTGTTAATAAAAGCATAGTAAAAATAGATGATTGGGCCTCATCTGTAGGCTTTAAATTTTCCGTAGATAAAACTCAAGCAATCATGTTTTATAAAAATAAGTGGAAAAAAGGTGAAGAAATAGATTTAAAAATCAGAAACCATAGTATACCAATTGGCCAAACAGCAAAATTTTGGGGATTAGTATTTGATACCCACTTAAACTGGAGAGCCCACATTACACATGTGAAATCTAAAAGTAAAAGAGCATTAAATCTAATTAGGAAACTATCGAACACTACTTGGGGAGCCAATACACATACCCTTACTGTGCTGTATAAGGCAACAGTTCAGTCCATCACTGATTATGGAAGCGAAGTATATGGCTCGGCATCTGACGCAGTGCTGAAAATGTTAGACCCTGTCCACAATGAAGGCCTTGGAATATGCTCAGGAGCCTTTAGATCATCACCAAAATCATCGTTACAAGTTGAGTGTGGTGAACTGCCTTTTTCTCTCCATAGAGAGCTAGTAACAATGAAAAGTGCTTTAAGAATTCAAACTAGTGATTCTCCAACCAAAAAATTATTTGAATTAAGAGATGTATTTATAAACAACCATCCACCACCTTTCCCAATTAGAGCTAGAAGATTGTTTGAGTCGCTGAATATAAATATACAAGTGACTGTAATAGTAAAGTCACCTCCTCTCTGGACAATGAATAAAACGAGAATTTGCACACCAAGTATTTATCAAAAAGTAACTCATATACAACAGAACACCATAGACAGCATACAATAGAGCATATAAACCAAAAAGGTCCACATTACGCAATATATACAGATGGATCTAAATGAGAACACGGAGTGGGATATGCTGCAGTGTCCCAAGACAAAACTTATCAGTTCTCTCTTCCTAATAATGCTTCTGTATTTACTGCAGAATTGTATGGAATTGCATCAGCTATAAAAATAATTAAAGAATCATCATTCAATAATTTTGTAATTATCAGTGATTCAAGAAACGCTATAGAAGCTATTCAAAGTTACAAATCAAATGATAATATAGTACAACAAATTAAATTATGTCTCCATAAATTATATAATAATGGAAAAAATGTAGAAATATGTTGGATCCCTGCGCATGTAGGGATCAAAGGAAATGAAGATGCAGACAAAGCAGCTAAAGCAGCAACTTACATGACAAGATCAAATGTGAATATCCCTGTTACTGATTATGCAGCTCACATAAAAGTGGGTATCATAAATAAATGGCAATATATATGGGATGAAGAACCTGAAAGTAATAAACTGAAAGAAATAAAACCTAATTTTAGAAAATGGAGTTCATCGTATCAGAGAGAGACATGCACAAGTAATTTTAACACGCCTCAGAATAGGCCATACTTGTCTGACACATTGGCACTTAATGAGCAGCCCACATGGTCCGGCTCCCGAGTGCTCAGAATGCAGAGTAATAATAACGGTCAGACATGTGTTATGTGAATGTCCTAAGTATTACCGACAACGAATGTCTACTTTTGGAAATAGATCAGTGAAAGAAATTTTGTCAATCTTTCACATTTTCAATCATTCCAATTTTCATGTTCTTGAAAAACTGTAATTTAATTAACAAAATATAAAAATAAGTAAATAATAAAAGTATGAAAACCCTTTTAACATTTGAATTTTACAAAAAAGAGAAAAATTTTTAAAATTTTGTTTAACTTATATTCTGAATTTTAATATACTGTTTTAGTATGTATGTAAGGAAGTCTGAGTAAATGTATTTATTGTAAGAGAGGATGTGCCTATGTGCAGTTTTTAATTTCATTTTAATTCATTCATCTTTGTATCGAATGATCTATTGGGTCCTAGCACTTGACTTCAGGCCTAGACCTAGTATTTTAATGAAATCCTTCTGGCCAGCCCTATGAGAGCTGAAAGTCAGCTCAGTGGTCTGGTTAAACTACTTTAATAATAATAATAATGTCACTAGATGACCAACCGCCATCAAAATGACGACTTTCCACCTGCTCTCGATCGAGCTCCAACAAGTACTCATCAATGTCCTTTTGTTGGAGGCCTCCAAAATGCTTACGAATGCCCCTCAGGACACCCCGATGCTTCTTAGGGGTCGCTCCCTTAATGAGAGACTGCCGTGACGTAGTCGCATGGCTCCACCATGGAATATTCTTGCTCATGCTGTAGATTTGCGACGGGCAAGGGGGCTCTCGAACGAGGGGAAAGCATTCCCCCCATTTGAATCTAAATGTCTCTCTCTGTCCTCTTTTTCTTCTACTCCTTTTTTACTTCTTCCTCCAGCTTATTTTTCAATTCTCTTCCATCTTCCTATCCACCCGCTATGACTACCGCTTCTATATATGTATATGTATGTGTGTGTATGTTTGTGCATATGTGTATGTATATGTATATATGTGTATATATATGTACTGTATATATATGTATATTTTCTAACTTTGGTTTACATAGTGTGGATATTTCCACCTTCATTAAATTTCCTGTCTGTGTGAAAGGAAAGGGCATCATACCTTGGATTGGGGTTCATGTTCGAAGCTAAATGTGGGAACTGTGATTGGGAGCGTCACCCAATCCGATGATGTTTGGACCAGAAGGGTGTTAGTATGATGTCATATTGACACCCTGAAGGCGGAACTATCCCTGAGATCAGCCCGTGGATTCCAGGGGTGGGCTGTTATTAGGGGTAGGACTCCTGGCATATTTTCCGGTATGCCCACCAACATAGTCAGAGTGGGGATGATTGTATTCTAGTAATAGTCTCGGTCCCAACAAGCGGGTTAGGCTTACACTTGTGCCTCTCTGGTATGTTGGTGCTATCCCTTTTTGGGTAGGGTAAGGGGTGGACATCTGGGAGTCAGTTCCTACTGGTGTCGTTAGCCGAGAATAGGGCCCCATGAAAAGTCAATGGTGCCTCTTCAGTGTTCACCAGCGGTGTTTTTTTTTTTTTTTTTTTTTTTTTTTTTTTTTTTTTTTTTTTACCAATTTTTTCATGGAAGGTCCCCATGTTGAAATTAGTACCCCTGGGCCAAGTGACAATCAGACACGGTTGACGACCCAATGCCAGGCAAGAAGGAATACAGCCAGGAATCCCCAACAAAAAGCATCTGGTTCCAGTATTGTCACTCTGGAACCATTTGCAATAAAGAAAAGCAAGAAGTATGAAATAGTTCCTGGGGTCTTTGTACCCAACTCATACGAAAAATATTTAAATTTGAAGCTCAATGGTGACAATATTGATATTTTTGAGGTAAACAGGGAAATTGTAAAATGTTGTGGCAGACAACCGAAAATATCCCCTCAGAACAGTAATATGCTCCTGGTAGAGAGTATCTCCCCAGAGGAAAGCATGAAGCTGATGAGTTTGTCGGCCCTTGCGGGAGTAATGGTGGAGTGCACTCCCCACTCCAACTTGAACTGCAGCAAGGGTTTGATTTATGCCCCTCAGCTAATGGGTTTCTCTGAGGAGAAACTTTCAAATGAATTGAAAGATCAGGGTGTAATTAAGGTGAACAGGATCACAAAGAAGGTGGATAGAGATCGGATACCTCAACCTACCTTGATATTGACATTCAATACGTTAAGACTCCCAGAGTATGTCTCTGCAGCCTGGCATAGATACAAAATAAAACAGTACATCCCGAGGCCCAGAAGATGTTTCCACTGCCAACGTTTTGGACACACCCTTCAGACGTGCCGGTCGAAAATACAAGAAAATCCTGCGGTTTGTGTCAACTGTGGAGATGATGAGCATGGTATGTGCACAAGGGAACCTAAATGTGTTCACTGTGGTGAGGGACATGCATCATCATCTCAACAGTGTGATATATATTTATTTGAAAAAGAAATTCAGGCATTAAGAGTGATGGAAAGGATAACTTTTAAGGAAGCAAGAGAGAGAGCAAATGCTAAGATTGTAAGACCTGGTCTAAGTTTTGCCTCAGTAGTAGCAAAACCTAGAAACCAACAGAAAGAGACAAATAAAGTAATAAGAAGCACAAAGGTAGAGTCTAAAAAAGAATCGCTGAAAAGACGCCTAACAGATTCATCAGAATCTATTGACGATGGTAATGCGAAGACAAGGTTCAGTAGAACCAACAAGGAAGACGTCAACTTAGAGCTAAGAAAAATTGAAGTGTCAGTTGAGACACACCCTCCACCATCTGCCTCTTTGGAGGCGAGGCCAGCACTCGCTGGCCCGGTGCCAGCTTCTGTTGGTGCCAACTCCTCTTTGGAGGACAAACCAGCAGATGCTGGTCCCCTAGCGCCAGTCCTTGCTGGTGCTTCTGCCTCTTTAAAGGCAGAGCTGGCTACTGCCAGCAATAGCAAGACAGTTGAGGAGGTCTCTTTAGAGAACACCTCTGCTCTCTCCGTCCCGATTGAGACAGAGAGAAAAGAAACAAAAAAAAACCGCTCAGTGTCAAAGACACTGAAGGAAAGGATGTTGGCTCTTTCAAGGTGGTTATTCCCCCCAAGAAGCCAACAAAACTGCCCATTAAATTGTCCTCCCCAAATAGAAAAAAGAACCCTCCCAATCTTGTAAAAAGGAACCATACTGATGGTCCCAGACAGAAATAAATTCACTTCTATAATTCAGTGGAACTGTCAGGGACTTCGAGCAAAGTATGAGGAAGTGAAGCTTTTGCTCTATGAGCATTCTCCTGTTGGGGTATGTTTGCAAGAGACCATGCTAGGTGAATATACCCCTTGTCCTAGGGAATGTGTTCACTTCAGAACTGAATTTGATTTGGAAGTGGGAAATCACGGTGGATCCCTCATCTACATCCGTCGAGATACTCCACACTACAAAGTAAAACTAAACACTCCACTTCAAGCTGTGGCTGTACGGATTAATTTAAGAAGGCAGTATACCATATGTTCCCTTTACATTCCACCCAATAGTCATGTCTCCCGAGAGGACTTAATATCCTTAATGTGGCAGCTACCAGAGCCATTTCTTCTTCTTGGTGACTTCAACAGCAGACATCCATTGTGGGGAGATGTAACATCAAACCAAAAAGGGAATATGATGGCATCTATCGTAGAAAATGAAGATATAGGCCTTCTTAATACTGGAGAACCTACCCATTATCACATTCAGACTGGTACTGTCTCCTGCATTGACCTTTCAATTTGTAGCTCTAATTGCAGTGTTGATTTTAGTTGGAGAACAAGTGATGACTGGCATACCAGTGACCATTCTCCAATTATAATCAGCACCAATGATGATCCACCTATCCCAAGATCACCACGATGGTGCTTAGAGAAAGCAAATTGGAAAAAATTCGAAGATTTGAGCGAGCTGGAAGGGGATGCCAAAGATTTCCCAAGTGTAGATGATGCCATCGATCTCCTCAATGGAACTTTCCATACTGCTGGCTTACATTCAATTCCTCGAACTAAAGGACTTTTCAGGAGACGGCCAGTTCCATGGTGGTCAGAAGAATTAAGGCTGCTGCATCGAGCTACAAGGTCATCATTGACCAGGTGCCGTAGACATCGCACCGTGGATAATGTCATCACTTATAAACAGTGTAGGGCACGATTTCGAAAAGCTATGAAAGCTGCCAGAAGACAATCATGGGCAGGATATGTATCCTCTATTAACAGCAGAACACCAGTCAGCAGCATTTGGAAGAAAATAAGAAAAATTCAGGGTAAATTTACACCCAATCCTCCTCCAGTCCAAAAGTAAATAATAATCATGTCACTGATGCCACAGAAGTTAGTAATATATTTTCTGAACACTTTGCTCGAGTCTCTGAAAAATCAGATAGTTCCCCAGGACATCATTTCAGAATGATCATGATCATGATCCTGATCATCATTTCAGAATGATGGAAGAACAACAGGTACTTGATTTTTCATCAAACAAAAGTGAATCTTACAATATGCCTTTTTCTGAAAGGGAATTTGACTCTGCTTTAGCCAGGAGCAAGAACACTGCCCCTGGCCCCGATGAGATTCCTTATAAAATGTTTAAACACATTTCAAGGAACACAAAACTTTTTATAATCAGCATTATCAATAGAATATGGGATGAAAGCAGCTACCCTAGCATATGGGAATTGGCAACCATGTTACCATTTCTTAAGCCTGGAAAAGATCCTCTCTATGCAGCAAGTTACCGCCCCATTGCGTTAACTTGCTGTTTGTGTAAATTAATGGAAAAAATGGTAAATGTAAGGCTGATGTGGTATTTAGAGCACAACAGTATCTTAACACCTTCTCAGTGTGGCTTTCGAAAAATGCACTCCACACTGGATATCTTACTGCAACTTGAAACCTCTGTCTGTGAAGCATTTGCCTCCAAACAACACCACGTGACAGTGTTTTTTGATATAGAAAAGGCATATGACACTGCTTGGAGACATGGAATTCTCAAGACAATGCATAATAGTGGTCTACGAGGAAAATTACCTTTATTTGTCAGATCATTTTTACATCGTAGGTATTTTAAAGTTAAAGTTGGCAGTACTTTATCAGAGAAAAGGTGCCAAGAAGAAGGTGTTCCCCAGGGCAGTGTTCTCAGTGTAACACTTTTTGCTCTGGCCATAAACAGTGTTACATCTGTTATTTCCAAAAGAGGTCTTAAAGACGTTATTTGTGGATGACCTGTCAATATCTTTTGCTGCCACCCGGATGACTGTAGCCGAAAGAAAGTTAAAATTAACGATAAATAAAATAGCAAGTTGGGCTGAGAAACAGGGTTTTAAAATCTCTGTAAGTAAGACTACTGCTGTCCACTTCTGCCGGATTAGGGGAGTACATCCTGATCCAGACCTCTATTTGTATGGCCATAGAATCCCATGTGTAGAACAAGCGCGCTTCTTAGGCCTAGTTTTTGACAGCAGAATGACTTGGGTACCCCATATCAAACATATCAAAGCAAAGTGCCTAGAAGCTCTACACATCTTGAAGGTGCTGTCTCACACCAGTTGGGGAGCTAGTAGAAATCTTATACTAAAGCTTCATAAAACCTTAATTTTATCAAAGCTGTCGTACGGTTGTGAAGTATATTCTTCAGCCTCTTCATCTAACTTAAAAATTTTAGATTCTGTTCATCATTCAGGTATTCGTATAGCCACAGGAGCTTTTCGTTCATCACCAATATCTAGTTTGCTAGTCGATGCAGGAGAAATGCCCCTTGAACTCTATCTTCAGTCATCATTGCTTCGATACTGGTTTAGAGTGCAAAGACTTCCCAAATCTCTGGCTTTTGCTGTGGCAAACAGAAATATTTTTAACAGTTTTTCTGAAAATCATCCAAGGTATCCTACTCCTTTTAGCTATAGAATTAAAAAGATTTTAGAGGATACAAATATTGGAAAAATCCCGGTACTTCCTTGTGTGTATCCCATTACTCCTGTCTGGAAGGTACCTGCTGTGAAATTCTGCAGGTACTTCAGTGGAGCAAAGAGGGATAAATCTGATGAGGAAATGAGGGCAATATTTTTAGAGCATGCTTCAGAGCATATGAATACAAGATTTATATTTACCGATGGTTCCAAATCCAATGCTGGCGTTGGTTATGGAGTTTTTAGTGAATCTTTTAACCGAAGAGGTGCGCTTCCTTCAGTTGCTTCAAACTTTACAGCTGAGCTGTATGGCATCTTAGTAGCACTGGAACATATTGCAATACTCCCAGTGTCTGGCTACACAATATTTTGTGACTCTAAAAGTGCCTTAGAGTCCCTGGAAGTCTTCAATGCTGATCATCCCTTAGTGTTGAAGATCTTGCAGTGGATCTTCTTGCACCATTGTAGAGGAAGCATTGTTTCTTTTTGTTGGGTTCCTGCCCATGTGAACATATCAGGAAATGAAAAGGCAGACCAGCTAGCCAAATCAGCAGCACAAATTCCGATACCCAGAAAATGTCCTGTTCCATATCGTGATGCATTCCATATTATATGGAAATCCATCCAGCAATTATGGGCACTTCAGTGGGACAGAGTAGGCCCCAATAAAATGAAAGAAATCACTAGTCAGACACACCCTTGGAAATATGACCTAATGCCAAGGAAGTGGGAGGTTGTATTGTGTAGATTACGTATTGGCCATACACGTTTAACTCACGGCTTTATGATGAATGGGGAGAATGAGCCCTTCTGTGACGATTGCTTGGTTCCACTGACTGTTAGGCATTTGCTGGTTGAGTGTCCCAGTCTGGTGGAACTTAGGAATCATTTTTTATCAAATAGCAGTGAAGCAGGTGGTAATTATAACATGGCAAAACTGTTGGGAGAAAGTATGTGTATTAATAATGTTATCTCTTTTATCAAAGAAGCTGGTCTTCTCAAATATATTTGACAGCTGTGCCCCTCGAAGTAGGTTCCTTCACGTGGTGAGGGGGTAAGGGGCCCTGGCTTTTCTTCTTCGTTCTTACGAAGAATAAGAGCCCGGGCCCTGACGGATCACCTACAAACCTTTCGATTTAAATGGCGTGGATATTTTCACTTTCGTACAAATTTCTTGGACCTGGTAAATAGGAAAAGGTATCATAGCTGGGATTGGGTTTATACCCGAAGCTAAATAGTGAGAACCGTGGCAGGACCATCAACTGCCCAATAATGTTCGGACCTGAGTTTTCAGGCGGAACTATTCTACGGGACTGGACCACGGATTCCAGGGGGGTCTAGTTCTGGGAATAGGACTCTCGGCATTCTGTCCGGTTTGCCCATAATGTGATTAGGGTGGGGATGATTGTATTCTAGTAATGCTCTCAGTCCTATCAAGCGGGTTGGCTTACACTTGAGCCACTCTAATCATGTTGTGCCATCCCCTTTTGGGGTAGGGTAGGGATGCGGACATTTGGGAGTCGGTTCTCACTTGTGCCATTAGTGGAGGAATGAACTCCATGTAAGGCTGATGATATCTCTTTAAGGTTTTCAGGTTTGGTTTACTTTTTTTTTTTTTTTTTTTTTCTCTCAATCTTTATGACCAGTAAGTTTAAGGATTTGAGTACCCCTGGACCCTTTGATGGTAGCGAATCGGCACGGTTGACAACCATTGGAACCTCATCTGACAACCCTTGTTTAGAAAAGTCAAAACAAATTCAGAATGCAATAACACTGGAACCATATGCTCCAGTACAAAGGAAACCAGTAAAAAGTAAATACCGTCTTGACCCAACCTTGACTCACTTTGACTCCCTCTTTGGGAGTGACAGTTGGTCAAGGTTTCTAACCCTAGAAACGGACCAGAAAATATCAGCACTCAAGTTGGAAAATTATTTATTAAGCAGACACTCTACGACTGAAATGTCGTTTAGACAAATAAAAGAAAAGACTTGGCTTATAGAGGCCACGACAAAAAGTCAATCTGAAAATTATTTATCAATAAAAAATATAGATAACATAAATATAAAAATAAAAAAACATGATACTATGAACAGTATTCAGGGTACTATTGTACTTCCTGAGAATAATGAGCCAGTTGAAAAGCAAATACTGTTAGACTCACTTAAAAAGAGATACCCCAAAGTACAGGATTGCGAACTATATGATCTGCCAAGTAAAGAAAAGAATAAACAAGTCTTAAAAATCGCAAAAATAAAATTTGAGGGCCAAGACCTACCTCAGAAAATAAAAATTTTAGGCCAAACCAGAGAAGTAAGATCATATGTCCCAAAGCCGCTACAATGTCAGAATTGCAGTAAATATGGACATGCGAAAAAATATTGTTGAAATGAACCTGTATGCGCGTATTGTGGATATGAAGAACATGCCACACACTGGAAGTGCAGCGAACCAAAGTGCATAAACTGTGGGCAAAACCATCATGCAAGATCCAAAGAATGTATGTACTATATATACAATACAGAGTTGAAAATATTGCAAGAAAGTACTGGAATGTCTGTAAAAGAAGCAAAATTAGAATTGAAAGTAAGAGGAATTCAAGACCCGTCTAAGAAACGTACATATTCTTTAACAACAAAAACCAATAATGAAACAAAAATGCATACAAATAGAAATAACGGAGCACAGAAAAGTAATTCTCAGGAAGAAATTAATGCCTTAGAAATAAAAACTAAAATGGTAAAGAATAAAGAAACAGGGACAAATGATATGGATAACATTTTATCCAATTCATTTGAAATATTAATGCAAATAGAAACAACACAGGAGGATGCTACTACAGAAATAACAGAGGAGGGACCTGATAGACTGGAAATTAAAGATAAAAAAAGGCCATTGGAAAGAACACCACCCAAAACAAAGAAACCAACAATTGTTAGAGAAACGTCAGTCAAAACAAAAACAAGAGATATGAAGAAAGAACAAAAACAAAAACTAGTTAAGAATATTCCATTATCTCCTAAAATAATAGTAAAACCAATGGATACAGATATCCAAAATACCGAAGAAGTGGGAGACAACCATACCTTAGACAACAATGAATATGTCAAAGGAGAAGAGATTACTCCATCACCAATAATTGACACAACAAGAACAAATAAAGAAAGAAATATACATGACAACTCTTGTGGATGTAATGATTGTTTCATTGCATTGTGCAACGATAACAAAAACATAACAAAAGATGGCTTAACAAACGTTATAAGAAACTTTATGAAATATAGAAAAAAAGAAACCACAGATTTGAGTACCCATGAAAAAGGTTGCATGTGCATTGAGCACTTAATATATTATAAAGAAAAACAAATGAATGTCGTAAGAAAATTATTAGAAAAAATCCAAATTGATAATACAAAAAAAGAGAGTAAAACTAGACCGTTATAATAAAATATTTTCAATAGCTATATAATACAATGGAACGTATATGGTCTGCAGACCAGATTACACCTAGGAGAGATACAACGATTACTAAAAGAATACGAACCTATGATATTATGTTTACAACATGTCAACAAAACAATATCAACAATAGGTAAATATACCTTAGCATCTTCATCTAGAGAGGAAGAAGTAAATTTAGGTACTGCTATATATGTACATAACAAAGTATGTTATGACAAAGTACCTGTAAACTTTAATGATCTGCAAATATCGAGTATCAGAATACGAATAAAAAACGATAATTATGTAATTTATAATTTATACAACCAACCCAATAAAAATTATGACTTAGACAAACTTAAAGAATTACCTAGTAGCACCAAGGAACCTATATTAATAGTAGGTGATTTTAATGCCCACAACCCGATGTGGGACTGTAATTGTACAGACTCAAATAGAGCAGGGAGTAAAATAGAAGAATTCATAGATTCATATGACATTTGCTGCATAAATGACAACGAAATCAACACATATTTTTCTAAAACACATGGAACATTTTCCTCAATCGACTTAACTCTATGTACAACAAAAATAATAGATAGATTAGATTGGAATACAGTTGATGACCTGCATACAAGTGACCATTTCCCAATATTAATTTCATTTTTACAAAATAACCCCACCAAGCATGTCCCTCAATATAACATTTATAAAGCAGATTGGGAGCAATATGAATTCCACACTAGAGATATCCCACCATTTGAATATTCAAAAGACCACAATAAAACTAATAAATTTCTTGTTGATTTCATTACAAATGCAGCTGATAAAGCAATACCAAAATCCAAATCTCATCCAACAAAACACAAAGTCCCATGGTGGTCTGAAAAACTAACAGAATTAATAAAAGTAAAACACCAAATTGGGAGACGATTAGATAATTTGAATAGAAAATTCAGTAAAATAAATAAATCATTATCGATATTAGAAGAAAACTTACAAAAACTGACTATATTATTATTAGAAATTAATACATTAAAACCTCTATATAACAAAGTATCTGCAAAATTTAAAAGAGAAGTAATTCAAGGAAGAATCATTTCATGGAGAAAATATGTATCAGATCTCTCTAATAATACTCCCATACAAAAAATATGGGAAAAATTTAGGAAAATAAATGGTACCCATGTTAAACCACCTAGACATGCCATAATAAAAGATGGGAAAAGAATGCTTGATCCTAAAGAAATAAGTAATGTAATAGGTGAAAGTTTAGCAAAAGTAAGTAGCGACAAAAATTTAGATGAGCATTTCCGAACAAGGAAAAATAATATAGAGTTAATAACAATAAATTTTGAAACCATAGAAGATATTTATTATAATAGAAAGTTTAATATGGAAGAGTTAGAATTTGCATTGTTGAACAGCAATAAATCTGCCCCTGGAGGTGACAGTATTTGTTTTGAAATGATCTGCCATTTAGCACCTTTGGCAAAGGCATACTTATTAGAGTTTTATAACCACTTATGGCTTCGAAATTTATTTCCTAATGAATGGCGTAAAGCTATAATTATTCCTATCCCCAAACCAGGAAAAGATCCCAGTAATGTAAACAATTACAGACCAATTTCTTTAACTAGTTGTCTATGCAAATTACTAGAAAAAATGGTAAATGCTCGACTAACATGGCACATTCGAGAAAACAAAATTTTGACTCTCACTCAATTTGGATCACAATGTAACAGATCGACACTGGATTCTCTATCTAACTTAGAAGATCACATACGAAGAGGATTTGAACGAAAACAAATTACTATAGCCGTGTTTTTTGACATTGAAAAGGCATATGATACTACATGGAGGTATGCAATATTAAAAACCTTACATGAAAATAACATCCGTGGACATTTACCTATGTTTATCCAAAACTTCTTGACAAATCGCAGTTTTCAGGTGAGAATTGATGATGTTCTGTCTAGAACATTTCCTCTTGAAAATGGTGTTCCACAGGGAAGCGTCCTTAGTGGCACGCTGTTTACTTTAGCAATCAATGATATCAGTAATAATCTACCTATTGGTATTAAAAGTAACCTGTATATGGATGATTTTGCCATATATTATTCAGCATCTCGAATAAAACATGCAGAACGAATCATTAATAAAAGCATAATAAAAATAGATGAATGGGCTTTACCTGTAGGCTTTAAATTTTCCATAGATAAAACCTAAGCAATCATGTTTTATAAAAATAAAAAGTGGAAAAAAGGAGAAGAAATAGACTTGAAAATCAGAAACCATAGTATACCAATTGGCCAAACAGCAAAATTTTTAGGATTAGTATTTGATACTCACATGAACTGGAAAGCCCACATAACATACATGAAATCAAAATGTAAAAGAGCATTAAACCTAATTAAAAAACTATCAAACACTACTTGGGGAGCCGATAGACATACCCTTACTTTATTGTATAAAGCAACAGTGCTGTCTATCGTTGATTATGGAAGGGAAATATATGGCTCAGCATCAGACGCAACGCTGAAAACGGTAGACCCAGTTCATAATGAGGGCCTTAGAATATGTTCAGGAGCTTTTCGATCATCACGAACATCATCTTTACAAGTTGAATGTGGTGAACTACCCCTGTCTCTCCATAGAGAGCTAGTAACAATGAAGAGTGCTCTGAGAATTCAGACAAATGATTCTCCAACCAAAAAATTATTTGGATTAAGAGATGTGTTTATAAACAATCATCCACCTTCTTTCCCAATTAGAGCTACAAGATTGTTTGAGTCGCTAAATATACATATACAATTACCTGTAATAATAATATCGCCTCCTCCTTGGACAATGAATAAAATGAGAATTTGTACACACTTGAAATATTTATCAAAAAATCATTCATATACTCCAGAATACCATAGACAACATGCAGTAGAGCATATAATCCGAAAAGGTCCACATTACGCAATATATACTGACGGATCTAAATCACAATACGGAGTGGGATATGCCGCGGTATCCCAAAACAAAACGTATCAGTTCTCTCTCCCAGACAAAGCTTCTGTATTTACAGCTGAGTTATGTGCAATAGTATCAGCCATAAAAATAATAAGAGAAGTCTCATATTATAATTTTGTAATTTATAGCGACTGCAGGAGTGCTATAGAAGCTATTCAAAGCTATAATCAGAAAAATAATATTGTACAACATATAAAGTTCTCTCTCCATAAATTGTATAATAAGGGAAAAAATATTGAAATATGTTGGATCCCTGCCCATGTAGGGATTAAGGGAAATGAAGAGGCTGATAAAGCAGCTAAAGAAGCGGTCCACATGACAAGAACAAATGTAGACATCCCTATCAGTGACTATACAAGATATATAAAAACAGTCCTTGTAAAAAAATGGCAAAATATATGGAACGAAGAACCTGAAAATAATAAATTAAAACAGATAAAATCCAGTGTTGCAAAATGGAGTTCATCATATCAGAGAGAAAGACAAGCACAAGTAATTCTGACACGTCTTCGAATAGGCCATACTCGATTGACACATGGACACTTAATGAACAGTCCATGTGGCCCTCTTCCCAAATGCCCAGATTGCAATGTGCTGATAACCGTTAAGCATATACTGTGTGAATGTCCAAAATATAACCTGCAGCGATTATCAAATTTCGGAAATAGACCGATAGAAGAAATTTTGTCAGAATCTTCAACGTTCTCAATAGCACCCATTTTAATGTTTATGAGAAGCTGCAAATTAATTGGAAAAATATAAAAAAAAAAAATCAGAATAATGAATTTTAAAACAAGTAAATTTTATGATTTTACTGATTTATTTTGAATTTTTATATACCTTTTTAGTGAGTATGTATGGAAGCATGAGTTTAAATGTATTTATTGTATGATTGTGTTCCAGTATGAAAGCGTATACCTTTTTACAGCTTTTAATTTCATTTTCATTCATCATCATTGACAAGTGACTTATTAGGTCCCAGTGCTAGGCTTCTAGCCTAGACTTGTCATTCCATCCTAATCCTTCGGGCCAGCCCTATGAGAGCTGATGGTCAGTTCAGTGGTCTGGTTAAACTATTTTAATAATAATAATAATTGACAGCTGTGCTGTCTTAGTATATATATATATATTTTTTTTTTTCTCTCTAAAGTTATACTGTTTATCTGATCAAATCTATTAATTGTTCTTTTTAGCAGAATTTTATATATTTATTTATTTATTTTAGCTAGTTTTCTTTTTGTTTTTCCTTTTTAATAAAATTTATATGTAGTTCTTTTTAGCAGAATTTTAATTTTTATAACATACTATAAAAATGAAAAGATCACACTTAGTATTCGGCGTCGGTGACCCTGGTAGTTGTGACGCCAGATAACTCTCAATTAATCAATCAATCCTAGGGGTCGTAAAAGGCACAGGATGTGGTCCTTGGTCCCTTTTGGCCACACGTGGCCGCACAACACGGCGTTGAAAAGCTGGGTCACCTTGGGTGCTTGGTCCCTTTCCAGCATCCAAATCTAAAACTCGCCTCACACGCTCACTACCGACAGGCAATACGCGCCTTTCATGGTCTTGATGATGTTAGGACATCTCTGCAAGCGTCCTGTTGCATCACAAATACGCTAACACTTGCAAAAGTTCTGCAAAACACGAATGCGTCAAAAAATCGCTCTCCGACGATGCGTCGCTGATGCTTTGTAGTGCGAGAAGAAAGAGATTTGTGCATGTGCAGCTGGGTAACGCTTGTAAACAAAACAACAGCGTGATCCGTGAACTCCCAGCATCCCTCAAGGTGCGTGATTTAAAATCTTTCGCAAACTAGGCCTATAAATATTTTTCCGCGAATATTTAAAAAAACTTTTTGTAGTCGACATACCGTATGTCCACTTGCACCCGACAGACAATTTTAGTTGATGTACAATATGTCCAGTCGGCGTTTAAGGGTTAAAGGCTTAGTAGATTTGTGAGTGTTGAAGGGTGTTTTTAAATGCATAATAGATTTGTTAGTGTTGAAAATTTCTTTTGAAGGCATAATAGATTAGTCAGTGTTGAAGGGTTCTTTTAAAGGCATAATAGATTTGTCAGTGTTGAAGGTTTCTTTTAAGGGCATAATCTGTTATGCATTTAAAAGAAACCTTCACCTGTTGAAGGTTTCTGTTAAAGGCGTAATAGATTAGGCAGTGTTGAAGGATTCTTTTAAAGGCATAATAGTTTTGTCAGTTTTGAAAGTTGTCCTTTAAGGGCATAATAGATTTGTCAGTGTTGAAGGATTCTTTTTAAGGCATAATAGATTTCTCAGTGGTGAAGGATTCTTATGAAGGCATAATAGATTTGTCAGTGTTGAAGATTTCTTTGAGAGGAATAATAGATTTGTCGGTGTTGACGGTGTCTTTTAAAGGCATAATAGATTTGTCAGTGTTGAAAGATTTCTTTTAAAGGCGTAATAGATCTGTCAGTATTGAAGGATTTTTATGAAGGCATAATAGATTTGTCAGTGTTGAAGGATTCTTTTAAAAGCAAAATATATTTGTCTCTGTTGAACTTTTCTTTTGAAGGCATAATAGATTTTTCAGTGTTGAAGGATTCTTTTAAAAGTTTCGTAGATTGCAAGAGTTGAAGGTTTTTTAAATGCATAATAGATATGTCAGTGTTGAAGGTTTCTTTGAAAGGCATAATAGATTTGTCACTGTTGAAGGTTTATGTTAAAGGGGTAATCTATTATGCCTTTAAAAGAAACCTTCAGCACTTGTCAAGGTTTCTTTAAAAGGAATAATTTGTCAGTGTTAAAGGATTCTTTCAAAGGCATTATAGATTTATCAGTGTTGAAGGTTTCTTTTAGAGACTTAACAGATTTGTTAGTTTTCAGGCATTTTTATAAAAGTATAATAGATTTGTCAGTGTTCAAGGATTTTTATAAAGATATATAATAGATTTGTCAATGTTGAAGGATTCTTTTAAAGGCAAAATATATTTTTCTCTGTTGAACTTTTCTTTTAAAGGGAAAATAGATATGTAAGTGTTGAAGGCTTCTTGTAAAGGCTTGTTTGATTTGTAAGTGTTGAACATTTTTTTTTAACATGTTGCATGTTTCTCTTTAGGGCATAACACATTACTCAGTGTTGAAGGATTCTTTGAAAGGCACAATAGATTTGTAAGTGTTGAAGGTTTCTTTTAGAGGAATAATAGATTTGTCGTTGTTGACAGTTTCTTTTAAAGGCATAATAGATTTGTCGGTGTTAAAGGATTCTTTTAAAGGCTTATTAGATTTTTCACTGTTGAAGGTTTCTTTTAAAGGCATAATAAATCTTCAGTGTTGAAGGTATCTTTTAAAGGTATAGTAGATTGGTTTGTGTCGAAGATTTCTTTGAAGGGCATGACAGAATTGTCAGTGTTGAAGGTTTCTTTTAAAGGCATAATAGATATGTCAGTGTTGAATGTTCCTTTTAAATGCACAGTAGATTTGTCAGTATTGAAGGATTTTTTTAAAGGCATAATAGATTTGTCATTATTGAATTATTCTTTTAAAGGCATAATAGATTTGTCAGTGTTGAATTATTCTTTTAAAGGCATAATAGATTTGTCAATGTTGAAGGATCATTTTAAAGGCATAGTAGATATGTCAGTAATGAAGGTTTCTTTTAACCCTTAGTGGACGGCATAATTTATCGATATGTAGCACCCCAGACCAGGGGACTTTGAGGTCTGCAAAAAAAAAAAAAAATCACATTGATGGGAAGAGAATGACATGTACACGCACAGGGTATAAAAAAAAAAAAATGTCTGTACCCGCCACAGCAAGTTGGTAGTTAGTATTTTAGCTAGCGGTAAGCGGGGAGCTCGTCTGACTGAAGGGGGCTTGACTCGCTGTGAGCCATTTCACCGAAGTCATATATTCTCTCTCTCTCTCTCTCTCTCTCTCTCTCTCTCTCTCTCTCTCTCTCTCTCTCTCTCTCTCTCTGTAATACGTGAATGAAAAAATATTTTCCAGTATCGTTACGTAAATCTAAAGTAAAATAAAATTCTCACTTTTCTGTGACAGTAAAAAGTAAATAATGACATGTTTTGGTGTTCTGTTCTTTGCCTCCTGAAACACGTAAAAATCTCGCTCTGATAGATGAAAAAAAGTTACATGACAAATAAAATTTTCACTTGCCCGTGAAGATAAAAATATGTTTTGGCCTTCGGTTCTTTGGTTCCCCCCCCCCTCTCTCTCTCTCTCTCTCTCTCTCTCTCTCTCTCTCTCTCTCTCTCTCTCTCTGATATGTGAATGACCATCCTCACTTGCCTGTGGATGTAAAAAAAAAATGTATGACACATTTTTCCAGTACTGACACGTAAATAAATCTAAAGTAAAATAAAATCTTCATTTCCCCGTGGATATAGAAAAAAAAGTAGAAAAAAAAAACAGTATTGTTCCTGTTTCCCGTTCTTGGCCCGACCAGCACACGTACGCCCTGCATTTTTTTCCTACTAAAAACTAATGAAAAAATGTCACGTGGCAACAGCCACTCATATCATGGGACAAAGAGGTGTGGAGGGAAGGGGACCACCATTTCGCTCTTGATCAGCTATCATGGAACACGTTGGCTCTGACGCGTATGATATGGGAGGGTGGATAAAGATCACCCTCTGTGTGAAGTATGCTGGGCTGCAGTACTGGAGGGACATTGTATCACAATGGAACGATTTCCACTGTGACTGCAAAAATCCAAGCTGCCAGTGTTTGTTGCTTGGGTGGGAGTGCGTGTTTTCATTCTAAATAGATTGTTTTTTCTGTGGCCTAAAATCTGCTTACCCTAATACTGTTATTTTACATTTCTTTCTTCAAAATCTTTTGACCACTCCCCTAATCCTACAATACCTACTTCTTTTGTGTATCCACTGCTCGTTTCTATAAGAATGATAAAAAAAATGGTAACCAAAGACCCATGCTCAATTGTTTTTTTAGACATAGGCCTACGCCAAGCTTTCATCTATCCACTGTGATTGTTGGCCCGTTTACACAAACAAAAAATATGAAGGTAAAAATATAGCCTTATAAAAAATCAAAATTATTTATTTATTTATGCCTAAAAATAAAAAAAAATACGTATTCTTTTTGCAAATCACAAAAACATTATAAAATGAGTAAAAATGCAGAGGTGTATATTTATGCATAAACACTCACAAAAACCAGATGCTATTTTTTTTTTTGCAATCATTGATGCATAGAAAAATACACAAAGGCCAAAAGCCAGTTTTTTTCTGCAAATCACACAAAAAAGTATAAATGTAATAGACATCCAAAATGCATAGATATATCTAAATACATAAATGACAAAATTTTTCCAGCACTGGTATGAAACTTACAAGATCATTTTAGTAAAAAATTCTCATTGGCCATAACTGTAAAAATCCACAACAAATGGAAAAATTTTCTCTTTCGTATCAGCATTCAGCATTGCAAAAATGATTCTCTCTCTCTCTCTCTCTCTCTCTCTCTCTCTCTCTCTCTCTCTCTCTCTCTCTCTCTCTCTCTCTCTCTCTCTCTCTCTCTTCTTGTTTAGAACTCTACAAAGCTATGGTACTGTACAAAGCAGTCGATGCACAAGCCCACCTCACAGCCTGGGCACCAGGTTGTTACTCTCTTATTCTTAACAGGTTCACGCCTCTTTGTATTGTAATAAAACTTAGCACAATTTTTGTCCTCTGGCCCGTGATGCTGTTGATGGCACATATTGAAGATTGTGCCTTTCGCACCATTGCTGAGGTGCAATGCGGTCAACCTGCATTGTTGACACCCTTCTTCCTACCTTAGTCGGTTGATATGTGGCATAAATGTTGAGCAGTTGCTTGCAGACTCTCAACAAGAAGTCCTGCAAGGGCAAGGACTTGACAGTTCTATGCTTATATAAATTATAAGCATTCAACATGCGTACTCGTATGTCTATTAGGTGCAGCACTCCTTTCTTATACCATTTGAATGATTTTCTAACGCACTCAACGGCACTAATTTGCATGTCTGACTTGTCGACAAGATGCATGTTCCTGACACAGTCAACAATTACGTCTGGCTTCATTACCGGGTCCCCCGTTCCATGCTCTCATCTCCCTGTGGGTGTTACCGTGCCAGTGTGGATTTCACTCAGTAGGGCGAATTCTTTCTGTCCTTCTATTTGATAGCCAGGTGATGCCCTTTCTTCCTAAATGCGGTGTCTCCTCTCTTCATGCCTCGGGGAAATACTGGCATCCCTTTCCTTTTCTCGCGAACGATACCAACCAATCCAGTATTGTTCTGATGTAAAAATTCACTTAGGGCAGGGCTGGTGTAGTAGATGTCTGTATAAAGAATGTGGCCATCGCCAAGAAAAGAGGCCATAAGTGTTTTTACCACAGCGCCAGAGTGCCCAAGAGTATCGTTACCAGGAATGTTAACATCCTCGACATATACTGTTTTGCAATCACACATCACATTTATTTTTATTCCAAATTGGTGCCTCTTTCATCATATATATTGTTTGAAAAGTAGGCACCCCTTGAACAAAAGACTTTCATCAATAACCAGCTTTTGAAATGGACGAAAATATCTTGCAAATCGTTCACGTATGAGAGACATAATATCCCTGATTTTCCAAAGCCAATCATTGGAATTTGGGTCCTAAAAATTATTGTCTGTGAATTGCAAAAATCTATAAATTGCGTGGTACCGATCGTGAGGCATGAACTTTGGGAATGCTGGTTTATGAATGAAGGTATCTGTTGACCAATAATCCCTGACACGGTGTTTCAGTACGTGAGGCATTAGTAACGTTTTTGCCAAAAAAACACGAATTTCCCGCAAGCTGACATCTGTCCATGTCTTCATCTTACCTTTGCTCCCTGGCAGCCTGGCTGCGACACGTTGGGTATGATAACGATACGTTTCATCGACCATGACTTGAACGACTTGGTCATCCAAAAACAGCCTGAAGCAATCCGGTTCTCTGCCATCAATGCCTAAATCGCAATCCTCTGTGACTCCTGCTAATCCAGAAAACACATATTCATTCGGTTCAAAATCACATCCATCACTCCATCCATCCATTTGGGGAGTTCTACACCATGCGCCATGCTGCATCCGAACACTACCACCACTGTCATACCGTGAACAGGAGCGACTACTACATCTTGTAGTTCGGCGAAAAGACCTCCTTCCTCCCATTACTCTTTCTGCCCTGTCAGTTTCATATTCACAACTGCCATCACTTTCTACATCACTTTCATGTTGAAATGTTTCCTGTTGATATGTTGGATCATCAAAGTCATCATCGTCACCATTCTCCCCGTACAAAATATTGTGGTCTTCATCACTTTCTTCATTATCACTGTCAGTATCCGCAAATTCTCCCTCTAACAACTTTTATAACTCGAGTTGGTGTGAAACAACATCTGGAGTCGATGTCTTTTGGGAGCTTTACGTTTATGTACTTCTGTGCGACGTGAAGTACCGCAAGACGTACCGACGTACTCGGCTGGGGGTCAGAGTGAGATGAAGCACCTGCTTCCATCATGAGATCTGAGTGTGACTGACCATCCTACCCTCTTGGCGTCTTCCCGAGACTTGATACGGAGGTTGTAGGGTTACCATACTGCCATTTATGACCCATACTTATGATAGAAAAATATTCCCACAAAATTCGTTCAAACACTATGGCTTGTAATTAAGCTCACAGTGAAGCTCAATCCGTCCATCACCCCAACTGTGCTTTACTTCACACTGAGGCTCAGTCCGTCCATTAAGGGTTAAAGGCACAATAGGTTAGTCATTGTTGAAAGTTTCTTTTAAAAGCAAAGTAGATTTGTCAGTATTGATGGAATCTTTTAAAGGCATAATAGACTTGTCAGTGTTGAAGGTTTCTTTTAAAGGCCTAAGAGATTTGTCAGTGTTGAAGATTTCTTTTCAAGGCATAATAGATTTGTCAGTGTTGAAGGATTCTTTAAAAGGCACAGTAGATTTGTCATTGTTGAAGGATTCTTTTAAAGGCACAGTATATTTGCCAGTGTTGAAGGATTCTTAAAGGCATAATAGATTTGTCAGTGTTGAAGGATTCTTTTATAGGCATAATAGATTTGTCTCTGTTGAAGGATTCTTTTAACCCTTTGATTATGGCCAAGGTGAGGTCTCATACTTCCCACAATCCGGCTGTTTTTCAGACGGTGGTCATCTGTAGAATACTACCAGCACACGAAAACAAACAATCATTGTAATAGTTTTTGTATTTGTTGTTTTGCCACAAATTAACCTGTTTTATTTTTATGATAATATTGTGATAGTAGCCATCCGTAATATATATAATATGTAATTAATGTAACAACACAAATAAATAAACGTAGGATAAGTACTATATATCGGGGTATACTGATACCAGAGGTATAAGCACTTCACTGATTGTGAACGACAAAGTCTTCTTTTTTCTTTTTGTAATTTTCTCTCATTCTGTTTGAATCTGTAAGAGGCAGCTACATCACAGTTGAATATTATAGTTAAAAATTATTCATATGTCTGTCAGAAAACTAATCATAAAGAATATTGATCATTTTTATGTTTCTGCTTATTATTCCACCAGCTAGGCAAAAAAATGAGATATATTATTACGAAAGCGAGAGAGACGTGACAGAATAAAAAAGTTTACCAATGACTTATTCCTTATAATTGTACACCAATAACATTGGATGTTACTCTAATTTCAGTAGACATAATTACAATAATGGTTGCAAATGAGCATATTGCTGAATATATATTAACCCCATACATAGTTTTCGAAATTCAGAGTTATCAACGCTGTGTGAGATCGTATATAAGAGACTAACATTGGCATTTATCTTACCTTGGTTTTATCATTCAGACATACACATAGAATTGTAAAACTCTCTGGACTATGGGTAATTTACTAATATATATACTAGTTTATATCAATCATACTTTATATTTCAGCCATATGGAATGACTTCTAATATCTTATTATACATTCTTGGAAATAAATAGGAATTTTGCCTATTCAAGTACAATACATATTTTTTAGATCTATATAGGAGTTCCTCTCAGATATCATTTACATTATTTGTGTTACACTATTATTTTAAGACTGCTGTTCAGAATAAATAAATATCTCCGACACTTCTGTAATACTGGGAATGCCGTTTTACCAGGAAAGTGTTTAGGAGAGAGAGAGAGAAACCATAATTCAATTTAATGTGGGAGGGGGATAGGATAGAGTGAGGGTTCGATTACAAATCGATTGAAACCCCCAGGGGTCCCCCAGAAGGAAGATAAGGTTTGGAAGGGGGTAAAAGAGGGTGAAATGAAGGTATAAGGGGAAGGATAAAAGAATGGGACAGACCCATTTGTCATTGTGTATGTAGTGTAGTGTTTGTAGTTTCTTTATGTTAATGTTAATGCTGGTTCGATTCTGTGTTAAGGGAAATGAAGTGATGTTTGGAAATTGTGTTTGGGGGCTTGGGAAGGGTTCACTAATTTACGGCTCCAATTTTGGGTCATCCTCCCTCTCTCCCTCCCTGCAAGGGGGGCGAGAGGGGGGACTCGGACCACGGTGCTATACAGAATTTAGGAATGTGCTTATGTTAGTATGTAAGTTTATTTTCGGGCTCTCTTTCCCGATGATTAGCAGTTGCAGAGTGTTAGTTACAACCACAGGGTGCTGTGAGAGTCTAACTACTATTAGTGCAGGATAGGAGTCGCCTGACACGAGTGCTATACAGTAAGAGTGCACTTTATTTGTTTTACTTTTGTAATTTTCTTGGTTAATTGTTCCATGTGGCAGTAAGGTAAAACTTAATACTAATCCTAACCTTAACCTTAATTACTAAACCTAATTCTAGTGTTAGTTGGGGACTTAGTAACTACAGTATTGTCAGGGGAGGGTTGAAGATACCAGCGTTTAATGACACTGGTATTTTTAGGTCGCCTCCTTTCATTTAGGGTTTTTTTTTTTTTTTTTTTTTTTGCGGGGGAGGGTTGAAGATACCAGAGTCTGGTATTTCCAGGTTGCCTCCTTTCCCCTACGTTTCTTCCCCCTAGATTCTGACCCCTTGTCGTGGGTAGGGGGCTTAGGGACCAGCAGAAGGGTCTTGACACCTGATTGGGATTCCTCTCCACTAGTCTTGAGACTCTGCTGCCGATCCAACTAAATTCGTCAGAACTATCTCTTCTTTCTAGAAATGTTCATTCTTACTACATCCTTCTCCTCCATGTCACATTTTTATTAACATTTTGGATTAATTATGTGTAATTTTCCACTTTTGCAAAAATTTCGCTGCTTAGGTGAGTCTGAGAAGGGACCGTGTTTTGGGAGGGGTTGGCATCTGAAGCTAATTGTGGGAGTTGTGGTGGTTAAGTCACCACCTGACATGGTTTGGACCCAAGAGGTAGTGATGGGACCCTCCCATTGCTATCTTGAGGGCGGAACCATCTCCAGGCATCAGCCCATCGGAATCCAGGGGGGGCTGGTGTTTGGGATGGGACTCCTGGCTTTTGTCCGGAAGCCCACCAACATGCTTACGGTGGGGAGTCGGTCCCCATTGGTGGGGGCAGAGCTCTCAGCAGGCGGATAGGCTTATACCTGGGCCACTGAAAGCGTGTTGGTGCTATCCCGTCAGGGTAGGGTATGGGGTGGACCATTGGGAGTCAACTCTCACTTGTGCCATTGGCGGAGAATCCCAATACCTGACTGATCCACGGTGCCTTCTTGATATAACCAAGCAGTATATAAAATGCTCTCTCAAAATGGATTTGGCCTCATGTATTCCCTCCCCTGGATCTGGCGACTTACTGGCACGGGAAACGACTTCTGGCGTAGACATGGACACGAGCTCGACCATTGGACTAACCCAGACTCCGAGACACCAGGGAGGTATCAAAACTGGTGGAATTGACTTAGATAGAGTGCTCTATTGCACTAACATTAGCCTATCATTGGACTATGAATGCTTGTTCAGTGTAGCCAAGCAATTTGGAAAAGTAGAAAGAATAAAATTGAATCTAGAAAAAGACAAGCGGACTTTTTCTGCTTATATTAAATTCTCTTCTTCCCAGGAAGCATATGAGGCTCAGAAGAAATTACATGGCCATGTCCTCAACGATGCAGTACTCAGCACGAAGGTGTTTTCAGTGAGAAATGTGAATGACGATCTATTTGATTTTGTACCAAAGGATGAAGAACGTGAATCGTCTCCATGCAGCAGAACACTCCCCCCCCCAATTTGGCATGTTGCTAGCTTTAAGGAGGGAAGGGATAATCTCATAAAAGGTGCCGAATGCATTGAGAACAAAGTGGGTACTATCCCCATCGGAAATTTGAAAAGGTATGGGAAGAACTTATTAATAAAAGCAGGAAATGAGACGCAAGCAGTATTGTTAACCAAATTCAAACCACCTGAAGATGGGAATATTGAACATATTGCGTCCCATAAATTCTTTAACACTTTAAGAGGGGTGGTATACTCTAGAGATCTTCATGCCTTTAATGAGGAGGAAATTCTCAAACGATGCCCCCCTTGCATATACCAAGTTAAAAAACTGGGAGGCGATGCAGCCATCCTATTAACCTTCTCCTCTAGTTATTTACCTGACACCCTCATCGTCGGCCACGAAAGGATGCAGGTAAAAAAATACAAACGAAAGCCAAAACAATGCCGTAAATGTTACGATTACGGCCATATTCAAATCTCATGTATTAATAAAAAAAGATGTTCTGTATGCTCTGTAGAGCACGACAACCCTGAGTGTGAAGCAGCCCGGTACTGTTTTCAGTGCGAAGGCGACCACACTCCAAATTCTAGGACCTGCCCCAGGCACAGGTTCGAAGAAGAAGTGCTGGCAGTGGCAGACAACGAACACATCAGCCTTAGTGCAGCAAAGCGGGTGGTAATGGCAGCGAATAGAAGTGCCAACTCCACTTATGCTTCTGTCATAAGGTTGATGAAGAATCCTAATAAAGCAAAGCCTCCAATAACATCTACTAGTAGGCTCTGGAAACCTGCTTCTACATCGGCCGAAAACAATAATCAGAACCCTGAATCACGAAGTACTTTGAAGCCTAGTACCAAACACTGCACTTCAAAAAGCATGGACAATCTACACCACAAAGTGGAAACAAAAGTAAAGGCAGGAGATTCAGCACCCAAACAAAGCTTGCAAACATATGCGAACATTCCCACCAAGAAAGAATCGAAGGAACAGCCCCAAATAAGGAGAGCAAACTCTAACCCTTCGGTCGTTACTACCACTAACAACAGGGATAAGGTAGCAGCTGCTTCCACAAGAAAGCTCACAAGGAACACATCCCCCAGTGATGAGGGTTTTATAATAAAAACATCAAATGGGTTCAGTGCGCTGGAAGAGATCTCCCCACCCAGAAAGGTGAGTCCAAATGTATATAAAGCCCAAAGCCAGGTGAGTGCTTACCAGTCATGCCGTCCTAAGACTCAAAGCAACAGCAACAACAATATTCAGAAGACCAGTGAACACCCTGACCATCAAAGGCATAACACAAAATCTGATGGTAAGCCAAAAACCCCGACCTTTAACAAGGACGAAAAGGGATCAAAAAAACCACCTCTGAAAAAGGAGAACTTTCCTCTCCAACCTAGGATCGGCACTTCCCCTCCAGTGAGTGGGAAGTAGTACTTTTAACTTTTTTTACATTCACTTACGACATCCTCCAGTGGAACTGCAAAGGTCTCAGAGCCCGTTCTGAAGATCTTAAAGTTTTAATGAATGAATTCAGCCCAGGGATCGTATGCCTGCAAGAAACAATGATAAGAAACTCTCCTTACAACCCTGGACTTGATTATGCCATGTTTAATTCTACTCCCCCAGTTGGTGATCGTGCTCATGGAGGTGCTGCAATTATTATCAATAAGTCTTTGCAGCACTCCACAATACAACTAAATACAACTCTCCAAGCGGTTGCAGTGTCTGCCATCTTAGACAAGAGGATCACGGTCTGCTCACTATACCTCCCACCAGACCTTTCTTTTAACATTGGAGATATTCAGTCCTTGATTAACCAACTTCCCGCTCCTTTTCTCGTATTAGGAGATTTTAATGCCCACAACCCCCTTTGGGGAAGTCAGTGTTTAGACGGCAAAGGGAAAATAATTGAGGACCTTATTGATACGAATGATGTTGCACTATATAATAATGGGTCAATGACCTTCCACAATATTCATCATAATCATCTTTCTGCACTGGACCTTAGTATTTCTTCAACAAATATCCACCTTGACTTTAACTGGTCTGTTAATGAAGATTTGAATGGCAGTGATCATTACCCGATCCATCTGAAATATGCTGTAAATGCCCCATCTGAAACATTACCTAAGTGGAAGGTAGAGGATGCTGACTGGGACAAGTTCAGTCAAGGAGTCAATCTAGATAAGGAATTTGAGTCATTTCATTCTCACCTGGATGCCTATGACTACTTCATTGAATCCACTCTGAAGAGTGCCGAGGGCTCGATCTCTAAGACAAAAGGTAAACCTCGCAGACCTGCAGTTCCCTGGTGGAATAAGACATGTGGTACTCTGAGGAAAGTCACTAGGAAGTGCTACCGACGATACAAAACTAGTGGCTCCCCTCAGTCTAAATTAATCTATAATCGTGCGTTAGCCAAGCAGCGGCGTTTTTATAAGAAAGCCAAAAGAGAGAGTTGGCTTTATTATATCAATGGAATCAATTCCAAAACTCCATTGAGAGTGGTGTGGCGCAAAATTAGGAAACTGAGTGGAAAATTTGTTGCGTCACCATTACCCTCATTAAAAGTCAATAACACTCTGATCACAGAGCCCACTGAAGTTGCCAGTGAGCTGGGAAAACACTTTTCTCAAGTTTCCAGCCCTGATAATTATTCTCTAGAATTTCAGAGAATTCGGAAGGATGAAATGACTCTGAAATTTGATTCAGGAAAATCTGAACCATACAACCACAAATTTTCCTTAAGAGAATTTTGGGAAGCACTCTCTTCAACTGAATCAACAGCTCCCGGGGGTGATTCAATTTTATATGAAATGCTTAAACACCTCCCAGATGATGCTAAAAAGTATCTACTCAAGATTATAAACAAAATATGGGAAACTGGAATTTTACCCAAGGACTGGAAAATATCCATAATTGTCCCCATAAAAAAGCCTAATAAAGACGCTTCCCAAGCCACCAGCTATAGACCAATAGCTCTTACCAGCTGTGTTTGTAAGCTGATGGAGAAAATGATAAACACCAGATTAGTTTGGCACCTGGAAACTAAAGGACTAATAACTCCATTTCAATTTGGTTTCAGGAAAAATCGTTCCACCCTTGATCCTTTGCTGAGGCTGACCAATCAAATCCAGCAAGGATTTGCCAAACGATGTCAGACTATCGGGGTATTTTTCGACCTAGAGAAAGCATATGACACTACTTGGAGAATTGGCATCTTAAAACAATTGCACAAAATGGGCATATGTGGAAGAATGATTAAATTCATATATTCCTTTTTAACAGAGAGATTTTTTAAGGTTAGAGTGGGCAACACACTCTCCCAACCTTTTGTGCAGGAGGAGGGTGTTCCACAAGGAAGTGTGTTAAGTGTGACACTTTTTTCAGTTGCAATAAACAGTATTGTGCAACAAATATCATCACCTGTTAAATGCTCGCTTTTTGTTGATGACCTTGCAATATACTGCACAGGATATGATGCCTCGTCAGTATGTAAACATTTGCAAAGGTCTGTTAATGCTATTACAAAGTGGGCTGATGAGAATGGTTTTAAATTCTCTTCCTCGAAAACAGTTTCTGTAAGATTTACTAGGTGCCAGCGTGTGGAAGAGGTTCCCACCCTTAGTTTAAAAGGATCTATCATTCCTTATGAAAAGGAAGTAAAATTTTTGGGAATGACCATTGACCAGAAATTGACATGGGCCAGCCACATAAATGCCTTAAAGACTAATGTTAAACAATCTCTCAATATTTTAAAGGTTGTCTCTGGATTTAGTTGGGGAGCTGATAAAAAATCCCTGCTGAGACTGTATGACTCGTTGTGTCGATCCAAGCTAGACTATGGCTGTCAGATTTATTCCTCAGCTTGTAAAACCAAGCTGAAGGAACTGGACGTTGTACACAATATGGGGCTGAGAATATGCTCAGGAGCTTTTAGAACTTCGCCTGTTGAAAGCATATATGTTGATACAGACCAACTTCCCCTTGATCTAAGGAGGCAAGAACTAGGATTAAGATACATGGCTAGAATTAAAAGTGCTCCCAAAAATCCCTCCTTCCAAGTGCTGAGGGAAGCAGACTCACGGGTCTTTTCTGGTACAAGAGCCTCTAGACCATTCCAAATTAGACTAAATGAAGATGTTAGGGATAGTCATCTTAAATCCCAGAAAGTCATGGAAGTGAAACATCCTGTGTATCCTCCATGGCTTATCCCAGCAGCATCCGTGTGCAAAAAAGCATATAACAAAAAAGACTGTCCTGAGGAAGAGATTAGGGGAAAGTTCTTGGAGCACGATACTGCCCATACTAATGTGACAAAAATCTATACTGATGGATCAAAGTCGGATAGTGGTGTTGGCTGTGCAGTTATCCTTGGTGATACAGCATATACAGCTAAACTACCTGACTTTGCATCCATATTCACAGCAGAACTAACAGCCATAGTCTCTGCCCTGGATATAGTTTTTGAAAGTAGCGACACTAATTTCGTCATCTACTCGGACTCCAAAAGCACTTTAGAAGCAATAAAAAAATTCAATAGCTTCCATCCATTAGTTCAAAAAGTTCAGGAATCGCTCTTCCATTTGTATTATCTGGGTAAATCTGTCTCTTTCTGTTGGGTCCCTTCTCATGTGGGGATTTGTGGAAATGAGATGGCAGATAGGGAAGCGAAAGGTGCTAGTGTCTATTCAGAAACAGCCTTTAGTAAAGTGCCTCATACAGACCTAAAAGGTCCTTTTAGATCTTATATTTTAAACAAATGGCAAGAAAGATGGACTTCTTCTCTTGCCAATAATAGAAAGTATAGAAAAATCAGAAATAGTATATTGCCGTGGCTTTCGTCTTTCCAGTCGGATAGACGAACAGAAATAGTTTTAAGCAGAATGAGGATTGGGCACACTTATTTGACCCATCAGTTTATTTTAGAAGGGGGCAGCCTCCCAGAGTGTGCTTGCGGTGGTGAGATGCTAACAGTGGAGCACATTCTGGTTGCTTGCCCCAGATATTTTAACCAAAGAGAGAGATATTTTAGAGGTAAATCCCTCTGTGATATTTTGGGAGATGAAGCAGATATTTCTGCTCTCATCCCCTTTTTAAAGTCTATAAACATTTTTAATAAAATTTAATTATATATTTTATTAATCACATCATAGATATATATATATATTTATTTATTAAGCATTTTCTTCATTAATTCATTCATTTATCATATTGTAATTTATCTATGAACCATCTTCATCATACACTCATTAACTCATTTTTCATAATATAATTTATTTAGTTTCCATTACAGCGCTGAATGGCTTCTTTGGCCCCAGTGCCTGGGCTTTTGCCCTAAAACTCATACATCCATCCATCCCTACGTTTCTTTTTTCTTTTTATTTGCTGGGGCGAGTTGGCTAAACAAATTCCCGAGGCACCTTGTCTTTCTAGACATCACCTTCCCTTATTTTATTTTTTTAGGTTAGTGTTAGTGTGTTAGTTCCACTTACGATACTGCAGACTTACAACTAGGGATCTTCATATACTCTCTCATTCATTCCTTAAGAACTCCATTCACCTGCATTTATACAATCACACTCTCCTAATTGTATACAGATATTTACAAGCGCCGCGCACTCCGTCATTGTCGGGTTGTATGGGGGTGGTAGGGCTCCGTCCCCTACTCCCCCTCACTCAGCTGAGTGGAGGTAAGGTTGGTTGTGTCTGCTGCTTCCTCCCTCCCTCACAGTGCTGGCTCGCAACTGTCAAAACCCTTCCCTGCCTACCTGCCACCAGCACCCCCCTCCCCTCCCCGCCACCGATCGGGAAGGGACCCAGGGCGATCCCCTGTAGCTCCCCCATCCAACAGTAGGTCGAGGCAAGACTGCTGTCATCAGTTGCTAGGGTAGAGCGTGAAGGCGTTACCGTTGCTAGGGAGGTGAGTGTGTGGCTGGCAGTGTGGTATCAGATCACCTTCCTCCGTCTCCTCCGTCCGAATCTGCTATCTACTGGGCACATGATGCTGTTCATTTAACTGTGGTATCTAATGGGTGTTTATTTTTGTACATTTATTCTTAAAAACTATAAAGCTATTTGTTACGCTAATTATATTAATTACCTACGCACACGGGCGCCCTTGTGCAGAGAGCTTTCAATCGTAGTCAGGAGTTGCCGAGTGGGACAAGTTCGATGTCTCTCATTGGTCATTGCCCTCTCGCCCACCCTTCAAATCTATTACGCAATGCTCCCTCCCATGAACCTCCGTGCTCGCAAGTATTTTAATTGTAGTAATGATGTTTTTTGCTGTTTGTGCAAGGCAGGAACGGTTATTAAGTTAATATCTTATTTAATTTATTTATTTTTAAAACCTTCGTCATTGCTGTCACTGTCAAAGTCTCTGTATATGGGGTCTGGTATTCTGTCCTGAGTGTCTCTCGAGAGTCACCTCCACCAGAGGTGCGGTCTATAGTCTTCTTCATCAAAAGAAATTAAACTGTCAGTAATTAGATCTTCGTCCTGATCGGATAGCTTCTGCCAAACCTTGCCTGCAAGACGATAGTATCGGAAGTCAATCGTTTCAATGCCATATCTAGCATGAAGTTCCTCCAATCTATTTCCTCCCACATCATGGTTATTGCAGCCTTCTATCCAACACAGGATTCCGTTCTGAAATTGCTGTATTTTACATTTGTCTGAGTTACTAATTAAACATGTCGGTATAATGGGGTATTCTAAGGCTGGTGTAATTAGGGCCTTATAGAAGTGTGCTTTTGTCTTTGGTCTGAGGTCTCCAAACCATGCCAACTTGGCTTTGGTTGCTCTAGCACTCCTGATCCTTTGCCAGATGTGTAAGTACATCCTGTTTCGGGTCAGGGTGAGTCTAAGAACCTTAGCTTTATGGGTATCGGTACTGGTTTTTGTCAACTATTACGTCGTTTGGTTTTTTGCCAAAACTGATAATAATGCAAATTTGTCCTGGTTGGTCTTAATTTTCCATTGTCTTTCATAGTCATTGAGTTCAACAATGTGTTGACTCGTCTCTAGGGCTAATCTTTGTCTGTTTCAGTCATTTCTCATGATTACTTGTCACATTGTCTGCAAATATCAAATTAACACACCCCTCCCTTCCCTGTGGCATGTCATGAATATAAAAAATGTATAACGTCGGAGAGAGAACGGATCCTTGTGGGACACCGCTTCTCAGTGTAAAGGTGTCTGACATCTGTCCTTCAAATTTATTGTCTTTCAGTCTATTGTGTAAAAAGTTGCAAAGAATTCTCGTCATTAAGTACATCTGTGTTAAGTAGTTTAAATTTCAAACCTTATCGAAAGCCTTTGAGACATCACGGCAAACGATGTTGGTTCTGCCCCTCCGAGCATTTCGTGTAGCATTGCAATTGCTGTCTGAGTCCCTCGTTCACGTCTGAATCCGAACTGGTACTTTGGAAAGATGTCATTGTCTTCAAAATGCATATTCAGTCTATCCTTTAACAAAGTCTCCAGGATCTTCCCAGGTACTTCCAAGAGAGTTATTGGTCTATATTTGAGGGGGTCATGAGTATTGTTTAAATCCTTAGGGGAAAGAGTCATTCGTCTTCTGAATTTATCTGGGAAATAACCGATACTATATGACATATAGTGAACCCCCTGTATTCGCAGGGATGCGTCCCACACACCCCCGCGAATAGGTCAAATCCGCGAATGCTTAAAACCCCTCTAAAAACACTTAACTCTGCCCATTTTGATAGCTTAAACCAAGAAAAACCCTGTAAAAATGCTTATACGTGAGTATTTTAATAGTTTTATCACAAAAAGTGCATTTATTCATGAAAATTATATGAAAATATAGTAATTGGTGTATATTTATCAGTGAAAAATACCGCGAATGGGCGAATTTTCCGCGAATGATGGCTAGATATGTTCCACAGAGAAACCCGCGAATGCGTGAGTCCGCGAACCATGAGAACGCGAATACGGGGGGTTTACTGTATTATTAATATTGGTTAGGTCTCGTAATGCAATGGCCGGTAATTTTGAAAGAATAAGTTTATTAATACCAGAGATGCCTGGAGCCTTGTTTTTGAATTGTTTAATTACGTTAATAATGTCCTGAACTTCAAATTTACATATTAGATAATTATCGTCACTAAGTCTTAAGTCCGTCCGTTCGTACAATGTTATTCTGTCTCTCTCCATTTGTAGTTGTTCTAGCCCTCGTGTCTCATTGTCTGCATCAAATTGTAGGTTGTCGTCGGGATCAATTTGAAAAACGTTCTCCCACACGTCCTTCATAAGACTAACTTTTTTATTAGTGTCTACTATTTTTTCCCCATTACTGTCTAGCAAGTAGTCACACTGTCTTTTTGTTAATCCCAATAGTCTTTTAATGTCTCTACAAAATTTTACTATATTCGTATGATCATTGTAATTAAGGTCAACTTTACTTATAGTTGTGTCCCAAAAATGATTCTGTATTCGTTTAAATTCCTCAAAGAGGAGTTCTTGAATATATAAAATAATGTCTTTCAGTTGTCTCGTATACCAGAAATGGTCTATGTGTCTTTTAATGTCTGTGTACTGCCTTTGAAGAAGGTTTAAAGCGTCACTTCGTTTAGGTCCAGAGTTAAATTGAATTGTCTTTCTCGGCACCACAGCATCTAAAGCAGTCGGTATAGTCGGAAACCGATATAGCAGTCTATTATCTATTTCCTATTTCTTCTTACCTTCCGTGTCATTAATGTGTATCCCGTCATTTTCGTAATTGTCATTTATGTGCATTCTAAAATTGACCCAATTTGCTTGATTATAGTCGAAAACAGTGCGGGGGTCAGTCAGTATCGGGGCTGAAGATAACGTTATGTTTAGTGGTAGGTGGTCTGACGTTGTCACTTCACCTCTCCTAATTGTAAAATTTAAACAAGCGTGTCTGTATCCTAACTTGATGTCCGGACGTCCCCTGTTGCTCACCATAGTGGAGAAGTCGGGGCCTAAAAATTTTATTTTGTTGTCCTTATAAGCCTACTCAGTAGCGTACCTCGGTGGTTAGAGTCATCTGTCACTATGGTTGGGTGTCTGGCGTTCATGTCTCCAATAACATATGTCGGTTCCCGTCTTTGTGCTACTGATATAAAGTCTTGCAAGTAAATATAATTATGTCTACAAGGTATATACATCGTTACAATACTAACTGGTCCTATGTTCGTCTCTAGTCTTATTCCTAACGTACCCACAGTAAGGTCTATCATCGGCTTGTGTTTGATTTGCGTCTTGACTGCAACAGCGACTCCAGCACGATCCTCCCCAGCTGTGTTCTTCTGATACACTCGATATCCGAAGAACTTAATTGGAGAATCGTCTCGAATCCCTGCTGTGTACTGAAGTATAATGTCGGGGTCCAAATGTCGGAATTCGTTATAAAGTTCTCTATGTCTACTTTTTTGTTAATTTGAAAATTTCAGCCTCTCATTTTCTCCACACGCCATTCCCACCCCTAACTTTAAAAACCTATACAGCAAAAAAAATAAATAATAACCACTTCAAATTTTAACTCGGTACTCACTATGCATGTGCTAATACTTGGAGGGGCCATACTTATTCTTCTTACACACTGCAAGGCGACAGGGCATGGAAGAGATCAAGCTTTGGCAGAGCTCGGGCTCGATCCCCTCCCACTCAACATGTATCGCAGCCTCCAGTTTCTTGACCATGGATACGTCTACGTCTTGCAAACAACGTTTGATTAAAGCCCAGAAGTTCTGGATTGGAGACAAATCAGGCAAGTTAGCTGGCCACTTCACAATAACCTCAACACCACAATCAGCAAACCATTTGCTGACGAGGGAGGTTGTGTGGCACGTAGTGCTGTCCTGCTGGAAAATTTCACACCCAGTCGTGTCGAAGCAAGACTCTTAAATACTCATTTAAGAGCGTGTAATAAATGAACTGGTTAACACGAACGTTTTTGTCAAAGGTAATGAGATCCCCCACACCACCAAAACCAAAGGAACCCCATACCATTACACCAGCAGGGATTTTTTTGCACCGGCGAATAAGCCTTTCATCATTAGGGTTGGCACAAGGACCACTCCACACTTTACTTGAGTTGCCACCACTCACAAACAACGTGGCTTCACCACTAAACAGCACTTTTTTTTTCCAGAAATCAACATCACACTGTCCTTATTTCTTCACAAAATCTTGCCTTTGTTTCTTATTTTTAGGGGTTATAAGCGGCTTCCTAGGCGCGGACACACTCTTGAAACCCAAACACTTTGTTAGGTACTTGCGAACGATACGCACAGAAAGTTCCCCCAAGATAACGGGATTTTCCTCTTTGAATTGGTGAGCACTATGAAAGGGATGAAGCTCTGCCTCGCGCCTCAGTACCTTTAGAGATCGCTCAGAGACTTTCAGGGGCTTACCAGGGGCCTTACCATGGGAGGGTATGGACCCGTCCCTCGCCGCACGGTACTTGGCTACAAGATTGCGAACGGTTCGCTCTTTCACTCCTGTCTGCCTGGTAATTTCTTTGGTTTGCATACCCAATTTATGACACTATTACCCTTACAATTTAGTCTCTGTCATCGTTCTGTAGGTTATTTAGCTCGTCTTGGTGTAGTGTTGAGAACTATGTATGAGAACGGTACCATATTTTCAGCTATAAGCCCATGGAGGGCAGGCCTAATTAATGCCTGAGGGACGTTGCTACTTGCTATTCCAATACAGCCTTCACTGTGGATGTATTTGTCAATTACTATGTTTTTCCTTGATTAGTGAGGATATTGAAATCCGAGTTCCATTGTGTCAGATATATAATTTCCAGTTTCCATTGTTCAACTAATTTCTTGTCTTTTTTACACTCTCCATAGAGCGGCTAATTCTAGATTTTTGTTTCTGCTTTTCAACATTGTGTTTCTTCTTTTTTGCATTCTCCATTTCACATTCCTCCTCAATCTCAGTGGCCTTTTCTGCTGCCCTCTTTACTATTATAGTGGTGTCTTCCATGTGAGTTGATGTTGTTTGTGTGTCATCATTGATTGATGGTTAAGTGTGAGCACAGGTGGGCTGTTGCATGTGTGTTTGTGTTTGTTGCTGTGGTGTCGTCAGTCTGTTAAGAGCTGTTTGCATCTGTGATTGTGGGGGAGCATAGTGTCAAGAGTTTGGCAATAATTTGTTGCCCGGAAGCCATCTGTGGCATGTTTACTGCTGGGAGATTGTTATCCTTGTAATATTCATTTATAGCTTGTTGGTATGTGTATAGTCTTTTCATGTCTTGCAAGGCTGCAAATATGTGTTTGTAATTCCTGTGTTTTTCTTGAGGGCTGCGCTGTATGTCATGTTCTTGGCTTTTGCTTTGTCGGCCTCTGTTTTCCTCATCTCCTCCCCTTTTTTCTGTCGTAGGTCTTTCCTTACCTGACACATCTTATCTAGGGAGGCGTGTCCTCCTCCGCAGTGAATGCACTTAGCATTATTCCTCTATTTCTCTGCCATATGGCCAATTTTGCTGCATTTGATGCAGAGTATTTGCTTGGGTTTTGGACACTGCCTCCTTATATGGTCATAAGCGAGGCAGTTCCTGCAGTGGGGGAGGGGTACACTTATCTCCTCCTGAACTTGGTGAGGTGGAAGTGGAACAAACTGGTTACAAATGGCCAGGCCGTCCGTCAGCGCTCTCTGCCCCATTTTTCTCATTCTGAAGGTAACCTTCACAGTCCTGTTTCTTGCTTTTTGGTTATTTTTATTGAGAATTATTACTTCTGTTAGTTTAGTCCATGCTTGTCTATTTTCAATACTAGTTATTTTTTCTTTGTCTGTATAGGCCTGCACTTGCTTGTCAACAAACTTAAGAATTACAGATCTTTGTGCATTCATTCCCAGGGGTGTGAGTACTTCAAATCCCTTCCCCTTACCCCTCGAGTAGGACGCCTTGACGAGGTGAGGGGCTGGGGGACCCTGGCCTTTGGGCCCGGGTCCTGACGAATCATCCTACATAGTTTTTGGTTTAAATGGCGTGGACATTTCCACATTCGCAAAATTTTACTGCTTAGGTGAGTCTGAGAAGGGATCGTTTTTTGGAAGGGGTTCGCATTCGAAGCTAATTGTGGGAGTTGTGGTGGTTGAGTCGCCACCCGAGATAGTTTGGACCTAAGAGATGGTGATGGGATTTTTCCCACTGCTATCTTGAGGGCGGAACCATCTCTGGGGATCAGCCCATCGGAATCCAGGGGGGGCTGGTTTTTGGAGGTGGGACTCCTGGCTTTTGTCCGGAAGCCCACGAGTACGGTTGGAGTGGGGAGTCAGTCCCCATTAGTGGGGGCAGAACTCCCAGCAGGCGGATTGGCTTATACCTGGGCCACTGCAAGCGTACTGGTGCTATCCTGAAAGGGTAGGGTATGGGGTGGACTGTTGGGAGTCAACTCTCACTTGTGCCATTGGTGGAGAATGCGAATACCTGACTGATCTACGATACTTTCTTGATATGACCAAGCAGTTTTGGGTGGGTGGATGAACCAGTTTGTGTGTGGTGGTCTGATGTGTGCATGCTTGGCATCTTGGGGTCTCTTCGTGGGCTTTGGGAGTGTGTTGGGGTGGGGAAGCTGAGCAGTAGAGCTGCCCAGTTTGTCCTTTTTGATATGCTGTCGGGGTCTGTGCGGGGGCTCTTGGGTGTCGGGTGTGCACTTTTTGGACCTTTGCATGTGGACTGGTTTAAACTTATGGATTTGGCTTTTAGTTCTCCCTCCCCTGGATCCGATGACTTAACGGCACTGGCAACGACTTCTGGCATGAACATGGATACGGGCTTGGCTGTTGGACAGAACCAAACACTGAGACACCAGGGTGTTAATAAATCTGGTGGATTTGATTCAAATAATAGGGTCCTTTATTGCACTAATGTAAACTTATCATTAGATTACGAATGTTTATACAGTGTAGTGAAGCAGTTCGGCAAAGTGGAAAGAATTAAATTAATTCTAGAAAAAGATAAGCAGTCATTTTGTGTTTTTATCAAATTTTCCTCTCCCTTGGAAGCTAGTGAGGCACAACAAAGACTCCATGGCCACATTCTGAATGACTCGGTTGTCAGCACGAAAGTGTTTTCAGTGAAAAACTTGAATGATGAGCCATTTGACTTTGTTCCAAAGGCTGAAGAACATGGACCAGTCCCATGTACCAGAGCTCTTCCTCCCCCTTTATGGCATGTTGCTATCTACAAGGAGGGAGGGAACAATTTGATAAAAGCTGCTGACTGCATTGAGAGCAAGGTTGGTTCCATTCCCATTGGAAATTTGAAACGGTATGGAAAGAACCTTCTAATAAAAGCTGGAAATGAGACTCAAGCAGTTCTGTTAGCTAACTTTAAACCTCCTGAAAGTGGAAATATTGAATCTATTTCATCTCACAGATTTTTTAATACACTGAAAGGAGTAGTTTACTCAAAAGATTTGCATGTTTTTAAAGAGGAAGAGATTCTCCATCGATGCCCTCCTTTTGTATCTCATGTAAAAAAACTGGGTGGTGATGCAGCTATCCTTTTAACCTTCTCCTCCAATTACCTACCTGATACCATCATTGTTGGCCATGAGAGGATGCAGGTTAAAAAATATAAAAGAAGTCCTAGACAGTGTCGCAAATGCTTTGAATATGGCCACATTCAAAACTCTTGCGATAACAATAAAAGATGTCCTGTGTGCTCTGCAGAGCATGATAATTTTGATGATTGCAAAGCAGCCCGATACTGTTTTCTTTGCAAGGGTGATCACACACCAAACTCTAGGGCTTGTCCCAGATATAAATTTGAACAAGAAGTGTTGGCAGTGGCAGATAGTGAAGCAAAGCGCACGGTAATGGGGGCAAACAAAAGTGCCAACACTACGTATGCTTCTCTAATAAAACTTATGAAAACTTCCAACAATGTAAGGCCACCAATAACTGTGTCTGATGGAAGATATCACAAACCTGGTATTTCTCGAACCATAAATAATAATGAAAATCTCCAAACTGGTGAGAAACTTTCGTCGGCAAGTGCTTTGAAGTCCAGTAGCAAAAATTGTACTTCCAAAAGCACAGAAAATTTATCTTCCACCACATCAACAGCTGTCGATTCATCTCCAAAAATAAGGGTGCTAAAATCAGCCAATAATTCAGGAAAATATTCTGAAAATACTTCAAACCAAAATACGCTAAAGGAACAATCCCAATTAGATAGAGCTAGTTCAGAGCCATCAATCGCCACAGCCACAAACAAAAATAATAATAAAACTACGGTTGCAACTACCAAGAAACGCACAAGAAATAGTTCCCCAAATAATGATAATTTTATAATAAAAACTTCAAATGGGTTCCGTGTTTTGGAAGACACCTCTCCTCCTAGAAAGGTGGTTCCAAAAGTAGTTTCAGAACAAAAACATCTAGGTTCAATTCAGTCTTGCCGCCTTAAGACAAATAGGATTAGTGGTGCACAGAACCACAGCAATAATTCTGAACATCAGGTTCATAATAAAAAATATGAAGATCAACCAAAGATCCTGAACATCAATTCAGATGAAAAGGGATTAAGAAAACAATCTCTTATAAAGGAGAATTTCCCACTCCACCCTAGGAACAGTACTTCCCCTCCAAGGAGTGGAAAGTAGCACATTTTACCACCTTAGCATTCTTGCTCGATATTCTTCAGTGGAACTGTAAAGGTCTCAGAGCCCGTACAGAAGACCTTAAAGTTTTAATGCATGAATTCAATCCAGGGATTATATGCCTACAGGAAACAATGTTAGGCAACTCTGTTTATAATCCTGGACTAAATTATTCAATATTTAAATCATATCCCCCAATTGGTGATCGTGCCCATGGAGGTGCTGCAATTATTATTAATAAATCTCTACAGCACTCCACAATACAATTAAATACAACACTACAAGCTGGCGCTATTTCAGTCATTTTGGAAAAGAGGATAACAATCTGCTCCTTATACCTTCCACCAGACCTTGATTTTAACATTGGAGATATTCAGTCGTTAATTGACCAACTTCCAGCTCCTTTACTTCTGCTAGGTGATTTTAATGCCCACAACCCTCTTTGGGGAAGTCGGTTTTTAGATAGTAAAGGGAAATTAATCGAAGACCTTATTGACAGGAATGATGTTACCCTGTATAATAATGGGTCAATGACTTTCCACAACATTCACGATAATCATTTCTCTGCACTGGACCTTAGTATTTCTTCAACTAGTATCCACCTTGATTTTAATTGGTCTGTTAATGAAGATTTAAATGGAAGTGATCACTACCCGATCCATTTGAAATATGCTCTGATGCTCCATCTGAAGTTTTACCTAAGTGGAAGGTAGAGGACGCAGACTGGGATAAATTTAGTAAGGGTGTCAATCTAGATAGGGAGTTTGAGTCCTTTCATTCTCATCTAGATGCCTATGATTACTTTATTGAATCTACTTTGAAGAGTGCTGAAAGCTCGATTCCAAAAACAAAAGGCAAACCTCGTAGACCTGCAGTTCCCTGGTGGAATAAGACATGTGGTATTCTGAGAAAAGTGACTAGGAAATGCTACAGACGTTACAAAACTAGTGGCTCCCCTCAGTCTAAATTAATCTACAAACGTGCTTTAGCCAAGCAGCGGCGCTTTTATAAGAAAGCCAAAAGAGAATGTTGGCTTTACTATATTAATGGAATAAACTCCAAGACCCCACTAAGAGTGATGTGGCGCAAAATAAGGAAACTGAGTGGAAAATTTGTAGCGTCACCATTGCCCTCATTAAAAATAAATGACACTCTAATCACAGAGCCCACTAAAGTTGCCAATGAGCTAGGAAAACACTTTTCTAAAGTTTCCAGCCCTAACAATTATTCTCCAGAATTTCAAAGAATTAGGAATTCTGAAATGTGTCTGAAGTTTGATTCGGGAAAATCTGAACCATACAACTACAAATTTTCCCTAAGAGAACTTCGTGAGGCGCTCTCCTCAAGTGAATCCACAGCTCCAGGTGAGGATACAATCATATATGAAATGCTGAAACACCTCCCAGATGATGCCAAAAAATATTTACTGAAGATTATAAACAAAATATGGGAAACTGGAATTTTACCCAAGGACTGGAAAATATCCATAATTGTCCCTGTTAAAAAGCCTAATAAAGATGCTTCCCAAGCCACCAGCTATAGACCAATAGCTCTTACCAGCTGTGTATGTAAGCTGATGGAGAAAACGATAAATACTAGACTGGTTTGGCACCTGGAGACCAAAGGATTACTATCGCCATTTCAATTTGGTTTCAGAAAAAACCGCTCCACCCTTGATCCCTTGCTGAGGCTGACCAACCAAATCCAGCAAGGATTCGCCAAAAAGTGTCAGACCATTGGCATATTTTTTGACTTGGAGAAAGCATATGACACTACCTGGAGAATTGGCATCATGAAACAATTGCACAAGATGGGCATATGTGGAAGAATGGTCAGGTTTATATATTCCTTTTTATCAGACAGACTTTTTAAGGTAAGAGTGGGAAACTCCTTCTCCCAACCTTTTATGCAGGAGGAAGGAGTTCCCCAAGGAAGCGTTTTAAGTGTAACACTTTTTTCAGTGGCAATAAATAGTGTGATTGAAAAAATCTCGCCCCCTGTTAAATGCTCGCTTTTTGTCGATGACCTTGCAATATACTGCACAGGATATGATTCCTTGTCTGTATGTAAACATTTGCAAAGGTCTATTAATGCTATTACTAAGTGGGCTGATGAGAATGGTTTCAAATTCTCCTCTTCCAAAACAGTTTCAGTAAGATTCACCAGGTGCCGGCGTGTGGAAGAGGTTCCCACACTTAGTTTAAAAGGGTCCATCCTTCCTTACGAGAGTGAAGTTAAATTTCTGGGGATGACTATTGACCATAAATTAACATGGGCTAGCCACGTAAATGCCCTAAAGTTTAATGTTAAACAATCTATGAATATTTTAAAGGTTGTCTCTGGATTTAGTTGGGGGGCTGATAAGAAATCCCTTCTGAGGCTATATGACTCTCTGTGTCGATCTAAGCTAGACTATGGCTGTCAGATTTATTCCTCAGCCTGTACAACCAAGCTAAAAGAACTGGATGTTGTACACAACGTGGGGTTGAGAATATGCTCAGGGGCTTTTAGAACTTCGCCTGTTGAAAGCATTTATGTCGACACAGATCATTTACCCCTTGATCTAAGAAGGCAAGAGCTAGGGTTGCGATACATGGCTAGAATGAAAAGTGCTCCCAAAAATCCCTCCTTTCAAGCACTAAAGGAAACAGATTCTCGAAGTTTTTCTGGTACAAGAGCTTCTAAACCATTCCAAATTCGACTGAATGAAGATGTTAGGAATAATCACCTTAAATCCCAGAAAGTCCTGGAAGTAGAATATCCTGTAAATCCTCCATGGCTTATCCCAGAAGCATCAATATGTAAGAAACTGTTTAACAAAAAGGACTGCACTGTAGAAGAGATTAGGGGAAAATTCTTAGAGCACGATGTTACCCATACTAATTTTACAAAAATTTATACAGATGGATCTAAGTCAGATAGTGGTGTTGGTTGCGCTGTTATCCTTGGTGATACAGCGTACACAGCTAAATTACCTGACTCTGCATCAATATTTACTGCCGAATTAACAGCCGTAGTGTCTGCCCTAGATTTAGTTTTTCAAAGTAGTGACTCTAATTTTGTCATATACTCAGACTCTAGAAGCACCTTAGAAGCTATTAAAAAATTTAATAGCTTTCATCCATTAATTCAAAAAGTTCAGGAGTGGCTTTTTCGTATATATTGTCGACGTAAATCAGTCTCTTTCTGTTGGGTCCCTTCTCACGTGGGGATTCGCGGAAACGAGATGGCAGATAGGGAAGCGAAAGCTGCTAGTATTTTATCAGAAACCTCTTTTAGAAAAGTGCCTCATACAGATCTAAAAGGTCCCATTAGATCTTATGTTTTAAGTAAATGGCAAGAAAGGTGGACTTCTCCCCTTCTTGCCAATAATAAGAAATATAGAAATATTAGGGATAATGTACTACCGTGGTCTTCGTCATTCCAGCTTGACAGACGAACAGAGGTTATTTTAACGAGATTAAGGATTGGGCACACTCGTCTGACCCATCAGTTTATTTTTGAAGGAAGCAGCCCTCCAGAGTGTGCTTACTGTGACGAGACACTAACAGTGGAGCACATTCTGGTGGTCTGCCCCAGATATTTTAACCAAAGAGAGAGATATTTTCAGGGTAAATCCCTGTCTGATAATTTTGGGAGATGAAGCAGATATTTCTGCTATCATCTCTTTTTTAAAGTGTATTAAAATTTTTAACGATATTTAATTTAATTTATTACATCACGTAGAATTTTAATGACATTAATTTTTTTTTTTTTGTATATAGCACATCATTCATTAAACTTCATACCCTTATTTATTGGTCACATCACTTCATTTTATTTATTAATCATTTCCTTCATGAATTCATAACTTTAACATAATTTATTTTCTTTCCATTACGGCGCTGAATGGCCTTGTTGGCCCCAGTGCCTGGGCTTTTGCCCTAAATATCATACATCCATCCATCCATCCTAGTGTTGTGGAGGGGGCGTCAGATCGGCCCTATAATGCCTCTAGGTCTAGACCTCTGCCGAACTCCCAGGACTCAGGGAATGGGCATGTCGAAAGCCGCAAGAGGGTTACGGGGACCCCCCACCGATCTGGCGTCCCTTCGGCAGGCCCTGTTGTCGTTTCCCAGGCTGCCAAGGATCGTGCTCGCGCACACGTCCTCAAGGATTGCTTCTCGTCCTCTGAGGCGCCCTCTTCACGCAAGGGGTCGTGTTCTCGGTTGGACTCTCGCACTTTCAAGAGAAGCTTCGCAGAGGAGGACGCTTCTCCTCCTCTTTCTCGAGCCCTCGTTTCTTCTCCTGAGTGGTTCCACGAGTTGCCGCCGCATAAGAGGACCAGGACTTCTTCCGAGGAGGACGTTTTTGAGCGTCCCAGTCGCCCCAAGAAGAGAGCTGTCGTCGCCCATGGTAGAAGGAAGAGGACGTCCCCTTCCCCCTCTTCTTCTCACAAGAGCAGCCCTTCTCCTGAGAGGGAGTCTTCTCCTTCGAAGCGTCTTCTCCAGGATATGCAGCGGCAGTTGGCTTCCCTACTTGCTGCAAAGGAGTCTGAACCTCGTAGGCTCCGCAAGGACTTGAAGCTGCCCATTAAGAGGTCTAAGAGGTCTCCCTCTCCTGCTCTTCGTTCGTCTCTCTCTCCGGCGAGTTCTCCTGGTCGCCCTCATCGTTCGTTGGATCGTCGGGTTTCTTTGCCTCGTCTTGACACTCCCCAGGCGGCTGATCCTTATGTTTCTTTTCCTGATCAGGACGCCTCTCTTGCAGCTCGACAAGACGCTCGAAGGGATACGCTGCAGGACGTTCGGCATGACGCTCGTCTGGCTTCTCATCACGCTCGTCAGGACGCTCTTCAGGACGCTCGGCAAGACGCTTCTCTCCCCTCTCGTCTGGACACTCTTCAGGACGCTCGGCAGCATTCGAGGCAGGACGCTTCTGTGTCGCTTCTGTGTTGCTCCCGTCGAAGAGGGAGAGTTGTCTCATGAATCGGAGTCTGCGGAGCAGGTCCTTCGCAGTTAGCTTCGTCGAAGGTGAGGAAATCTCCCGGCTTCCTTCAGATGAAGACTTCGCTCGCTACCAAGAAAGCCTTCAAGAAAGTTAATTCGTGGATGGAGGATCGGAAAACTCAAGGCAAGTCTTCCTTTGCCCTACCTCCGTCTAGATTGTGTGGGAAGGCTGGGATATGGTATAAGACTGGAGAAGAAATTGGCTCTAGAGTCCCTTCTTCTTCTCAAGGAGACTTCGCGAGTCTGGTCGACGCTCCAAGGAGGGCTCTCCTTTCTTCAGCGAAGGTGACCTGGACGTTTTCGGAGACTGACCATCATCTCAAAGGGCTTTTTAGGACTATGGAAGTCTTCAACTTTTTAGATTGGTGCTTGGGTGCCTTGGACTTGAGGACTCGGAGTCCAGACTCTATCTCTCTGGGGGAGCTGTCCAGTGTGCTTTCGTGCATGGACAAGGCCGTCAGAGATGGCGCGGATGAACTGGCTGCTCACTTCGGTACGTCACTCTTGAAGAAGAGGGCCTTATACTGCAATTTTGCAGCAAAGTCAGTTTCTCCTGTGCAGAGGGCGGAATTGCTTTTCGCCCCTCTTTCTAGCCATCTCTTCCCCCAGCCATTAGTCAAGGATCTCGCCTCCAGCCTTAAGGAGAAGGCTACACAAGACCTTCTCGCGCAGTCTTCCAGGCGTCCTAATGTCCCGTCCACGTCTTCTCAGGGACTAGCCGCCAAGAGGCAGAAGCCCTTTCGTGGCAAAGCTTCCTCCTCTAAATCCTTTCCTCGAGGAAGAGGCCTCTCCAGAGGTGGTGCCCCTTCTCACCCAAGGGGCAAGAAATGATACACCGGATCTCCAGACACCAGTAGGAGCCAGGCTTCTTTTGTTTTTGGAAGCGTGGAGAGTAAGAGGGGCGGACTCCTGGTCCCTCAGTGTAATCGGGAAAGGTTACAGGATCCCGTTCCTCAAATTGCCCCCCCCCCCCCCTGTCTCAACACCCAGGGATCTGTCGCCCTCTTACCGCCCAGAGAAGCAACAGATTCTTTTCGATCTGCTCGAACAGATGCTCGAAAAGAGAGCCATAGAGCGAGTCATGGATTTGGATTCTCCAGGTTTCTACAATCGTCTCTTCTTGGTTCCAAAACACTCAGTGGGGTGGAGACCAGTCCTGGATGTCAGCAGACTGAACCATTTTGTTGTCAAGGAAAAGTTCAAAATGGAGACGTCTCAGTCCGTTTTGAGTGCGTTAAGACCAGGCGATTGGATGGTCTTGCTGGATCTCCAGGACACGTATTTTCACGTCCCCATTCATCCTCGGTCAAGGAAGTATTTGAGGTTTGTCCTGGGGGGACGAGTGTACCAGTTCAGGGCTCTGTGTTTCGGACTGAGTACGGCTCCTATGGTTTTCACAGTTCTGATGAGGAACGTTGCCCGGTGGCTTCACCTAGCGGGCATAAGGATCTCGCTCTATTTAGACGACTGGCTCATTCGAGCTTCGTCGAAAGAAAGGTGTCTGGAGGACCTGCACTCAACGTTGAAGCTGACGAAGTCCCTGGGACTTCTAGTGAACTTCGAGAAGTCTCATCTGATCCCTTCTCAGTCCATTGTTTATCTGGGGATTCAGATGGATTCAGTGGCTTTTCGAGCCTTTCCATCCCAGGAACGTCAAGAGCACTGCTTCGAAAAAGTTTCGGCCTTCCTGGGGAAAGAAACATGCTCGGTGAGGGAATGGATGAGTCTGCTGGGGACCATTTCATCACTGGAGAAGTTTGTTTCCCTGGGGAGGTTGCATCTCAGACCCCTCCAGTTTTTCCTCGCGGACAACTGGACGAACAAGGAGGATCTAGAGGAGACTCTCAAGATCTCTCTCTCTGCCAAGGACCATCTAAGGTGGTGGCTCGATCCCGCAAAATTGGCAGAAGGGGTTTCACTCTCTCTTCAGAACCCCGACCTAGTGTTGTTTTCCGACGCGTCCACGTCGGGATGGGGAGCAACACTAGGGGGGGAGGAAGTGTCAGGCACCTGGAAGGGGGAACAGGTGTCCTGGCACATCAATCTAAAAGAATTGAGAGCGATTCTCTTAGCTCTTCAGTTCTTCGAAAGTCAGGTTGTAGGCCGGGTGGTTCAGATCAACTCGGACAACACCACAGCCCTGGCGTACCTCAAGAAGCAAGGAGGTACTCATTGTCGGTCCCTGTTCCTGGTTGCCAAAGAGATCCTGTTGTGGGCCCATTCTCGACAAATTACGCTTCTCATGCGATTCGTAGCAGGGGTCGAGAACGTCCGAGCGGACCTTCTCAGTCGGCAGCGTCAACTTCTTCCGACAGAGTGGACCCTACATGCAGAGGTATGTCAGGAGCTTTGGAAGCTTTGGGGGGGTCCTCTGGTGGACCTTTTTGCAACGTCAAGGACGACAAGGCTACCCTCTGTACTGCTCTCCCGTGCTCGACCCAGGGGCAGTAGCAGTAGATGCCCTCCTTTGGGACTGGAAGGGTCTGGACCTGTATGCCTTTCCCCCATTCAAGATCCTGGGGGAAGTCATCAGGAAGTTTGTGGCCTCAGAAGGGTCGAGGATGACATTAATCGCCCCCTTTTGGCCTTCAGCGGAGTGGTTCACAGAGGTCATGACATTCCTAGTGGACTTCCCAAGGACGCTTCCCATGAGAATAGATCTTCTCAGACAACCCCACTTCGAGAGGTACCACAAAAACCTTCCCGCTCTGAGTCTGACTGCATTCAGACTATCGAAAAGTTGATCAGAGCGAGGGGTTTTTCAAGACCTGTGGCTAAGGCGATCGCCAACGCCAGGAGAGCCTCCTCTAATGCAGTGTACCAATCAAAGTGGGTCATATTCAGGAAGTGGTGCAAGCTTAAGGGAATTTCCTCTACCACAACCTCTGTGTCCCAGATAGCTGACTTTCTGTTTTATTTGAGGAAGGACTTAAAGCTGGCGGTACCTACCATCAAAGGTTACAGAAGCATGCTGTCAGCGGTTTTTAGGCATAGAGGCCTTGACCTAACGGACAACAAAGACCTTCACGATCTTCTAAGGTCGTTTGAAACTTCTAAGGTAGCTCACCCAAAGTTGCCTTCGTGGAATTTAGATGTTGTCCTAAAATTCCTAATGTCGAAACAATTCGAGCCTCTACATTCTGCATCCTTTAAGGAAGTATCCAGAAAAACTATTTTCCTAACTGCTCTGGCGACGGCAAAGAGAGTTAGTGAACTTCAGGCTATCAGCAAGATTATAGGCTTTAGAGGCCATGATGCGATATGTTCCTTGAGCCCTATGTTTCTTGCTAAAAATGAAAACCCGTCTTCCCCTTGGCCCAGGGCCTTCGAGATTAAGGGTTTGACGGAGATCATTGGACAAGAACCAGAGAGAACCCTGTGCCCTGTCAGGGCTCTGAAATTTTATTTACAGAGGACTCAGGATTGTCGAGGTCCATCTAACAATCTGTGGTGCTCGGTTAAGAGGCCGGATTTACCTCTCTCTAAGAATGCTCTGGCATTCTTTTTAAGGAACACCATTATAGATGCCCATTCCAGTGTTCAAGACAAGGATTTGAGCCTTTTGAAAGTCAAGGCTCACGAGGTGGGAGCCATTGCTACCTCAGTGGCTTTCCAGAAAAACTTGTCTCTCAATGACATTCTGGGTGCCACTTTTTGGTGAAGCAATTCTGTGTTTGCTTCACATTACCTGACTGAAGTAAAGACTTCCTACGAGAATTGCTGTGCGCTAGGGCCTTACGTTTCCGCAAATACGATCTTGGGGGAAGAAAGCGACACTCATCCTCTCCTATAGTTATTGGTTAGGTGTGTTTTTAAATTTTAGTTATGGTGTTTTTTATGGTTGTTGGGTCACCACTGGGGGTGGTCGTCCCAGTCCTTAGTCTATGTTATAACTTCATGACGTAGCTAGGCTTGGTCAGGTGGTTGTTTCGTTTGTCGTTTGCCCTCACAGTAAGGTCATATGGTCTAGTCACATTGTGGTCTCGCCCCCGTTGACAGATCATCTAGAATTCACCAGCTTTATAGGTCGCTACCTCGCTGGAGACTCTAGTAAAGCAGAAGCAGACTTGGGTGACAGTAATCACGAAGTCAGCAATGCTAACAGGTAAGGAACCAAGGCGTCAATCGCCTACATATGTTTGTTTCCTAAAATCCTATTCTGTCTCTTCCCACCTCCAATGGTGGGATTCAGCTATATATATATCTGACAGGTAAGTCTCATGAACAAAATGATATTTTTATAATAAAATAAAGTTTGTTCATACTTACCTGGCAGATATATATAGTCATAGTACCCACCTTCCTCCCCTCAGGAGACAGTAGCTCTAGAAAATCTGAATAGAAAATGGGAATGGTTCTCGATACCCGCCTCCCAGCGGCGGGAATGGGTACTAACCACCTGGCCCCACAGCGTGTGCCGTAAGTTTTTGAATTTCTGTCGGTCCTTCGGAGAATACAGCTATTTATATATCTGCCAGGTAAGTATGAACAAACTTCATTTTATTATAAAAATATCATACTTATTTTTAGGTAAATCATTTATTTATTTATCATACAAAACAAATACTGTAAACATACCATAAAAATTCTCTCATCTCAGTAAGAGAGAGAGAGAGAGAGAGAGAACTGAAATAGGAAAGGAGAAAGAGAAAGATAAACATTACATTTTTAAACATCTGACTTAACTGGTAGTTATATATATATATAGCTTAAGTCCCTGACGTCACGGCAGAATTTCAAAACTCGCGGCAATCGCCGATAGGTATGTCAGGTGGTCCACCTATGCGCCCTCTATCCAGGTATCTAGAACCACACCAGGTATTCCTCAGATCTTCCCTGCCGCCATTCCGGTGACATCGTATGGAATTTCACTCTTTCAGCCCGTGTTTTTTCGCAAATTTTGGTGAAGTACACTTTGGCTTCGGCTTTCGCTCGTTTTTTGAATTTGTCTTCTTGGATTTTCTTGACTAGTTAGATTTGGATTTGACCCTTGGACTTGTACTTTGATCTCTCTTTGGATTTGCTACCATGTCTGACTCCTCGAGTGTGCGAATGTGTGTTGGGGGTGTAAGACTCGGCTTGCTAAAGCCTCTTTAGATCCTCATTCGGTATGTATGAAATGTAGTGGCAAGAGGTGTGAGCTAGGTGATAGATGCGATGAGTGCTTGGGTCTTTCTGAAAGGGAGTGGATTGAGTATAACCGCTACGTAAGGAAACTTGAAAGGGACCGGCTCAGAAGAGCCAAGAGTACTTTTTCTTGCTCTTCCAAGGGTAGCCAGGATTTTGATAATTCGTTGTCCCAAACTAATGAACCTTCTGATCATTCCCCCGTAGTGGTAGTTCCTGATCCCCCTACTGATTCAGGTAAAGACCATCTCTCAAGGATATGATGGCGGCCATTCAAGCCCTTGGCCAACGTGTTGAATCCCTCGCTCAAGACAGAGAGAAATTGTGGTCTAACATGAGAGATCTTGAAAGTGCAAGTGTTGGTGATAAAGTTAGTGCAAGTGCAGTGGAGGGTGCGGCCGCTCGGATCTGTCGTGCTCCTAGCCCTAGACCTCTTCCAAGCTCCCCAACCCCTGGGAGAAGGAAAGTCGACAGGCGAAGGGAGGCGAGAGATTTTAGCTCCCGAGCGGTCGTCCCCTCGAGTGTTCCTGTAGACACTCCCCAGGACGCTCACCCTCGCCATAGGAAAGGCGAGGTTAATATGTGCTCTTCGTCTTCTGATGACGCAGTTCCCAAACGGGGCTGGCGTCGGGCCTACGAATCTAGACCGCTCAAGAGGAAGCTCCCCTATGTTGAAGGACGCTGTTTGGAGTCTTCTCAAGCTCCGGGGTGTAGCCATTGGAGCAGTCTGGAACGCTTCCCTTTCAGTTCTGAAGGTAGCTCTCCCTCCAAGTGCAGGCGTAAATTGCCAGTCTCAACCAGGACGCCTGGCAGCAAGAAGACGTCGGACGCTTTTCTTTCTTCTGTTCACGCTCCCCCTCCTCCTTCGAATTGGGAATTGTCCCCAGAGCACTCTCCTCAACCTGTTCAATTAGTTGAGGGCTCGTTAGATCTTGCGGCTTCTCCAGTCAGTCATCAGCAGAAGGAAGCTCCACAATGGTCTCTGCTGAAAGATATGCACCAGAAACTTTCTTCCCGTATGCAAGCTTGCCAGCCTGCAGAAAAGACATATAAATTTTCCCCTCCTTTGGCTGTTTGTCGCCCTGAGGAAACTTTTGCCCGATGTCGCACAGGCGGCCAGTGCTCAAGTGACTTCAAGGGGCAGCGAGACAGCGAATGTGGGAAGAATGTTTCTCCTACTCAAGGGGCCTCAATCAGTTCTCGTCAACCTGAGGAAGCTTTTGACAGATGTCGCACAGGCGGCCAGCTCTCAAGCGACCTTAAGGTTGGATGGGACAACGATCGTCAGAAGTCTGGACGCCAGGACGCCCGAGTTGTGCAAGAGGATGGACGCCAGGCGTCAAGAGCTTGGATGCCAGGACGCCGGACGTCAAGAATCTGGACGCCGGGACGCTAGGCGTCACAAAGTTGGATGCCAGGACGCCAAGCGTCATGATACTGGATGCCAGGATATTCATGCAGTTGGGAGTCAGGATACCAAGCGTCAGGACCATTGTCTACAGGACGTTTTGGTCGAGGATTCTCTTGTTTTGGAAGCAGCAACTAGTAAACAGGATGCCGCTACTTCGGTTTCCGTACAGCATTCGGAGGAAGCGAAAGGCAACGACGATCTTCCTCCCTCTCCAGATGTTCTCCTCGAGAAAGTTTCCGACGAAGAGGAACAAGAATCTCAACTTCCTTCCTCAGACTTGAAGAAGTTGATGAAAGTGTTTACGGAGCTTTTTCCGGACAACTTCGTGCCAGCCGCCCCCCGTTCTCCTCCCTCGGAATTTACCCTCGGGAAAACTCCAAAGAAGACTATTTTCACTAAAATGATCATGTCTTGTTCCTCCAAGCAAGCCTTGAGAGTTATGGAAGAATGGATGAACTCCAAAAAGGATCAAGGACGAACAGTGTTCTCTTTTCCTCCAGCTAGACTTACGTCGAGGTCTAGCATTTGGTATGAGACCGGAGAAGCTCCCGGCCTGGGAGTTCCTGCCTCTTCCCAGGGGGACTTCTCTTCTCTGGTCGACGCTTCTCGCAGAATTGCTATGGGTAAATCCAAGGTCTTCTGGTCTCCTTCGGAGATGGATCACATCCTTAAGGGAATTTTCAGAGCTTTCGAAGTCTTCAATTTCCTGGATTGGACTCTAGGAGCTTTGGGGAAAAAGACTGAGACCTTATTAGATTCAGATACCAAAGATCTTATTCATGTTATGTCCTGCATGGACAAGGCTCTCAGAGATGGAGCCAACGAACTGGCAGCTCTCTTCTCTGCGGGAGTCTTGAAGAAAAGGGCACATCTTTGCTCTTTTCTTGCCAATGGGGTTACGCCCATCCAAAAGGCAGAACTTCTTTATGCCCCTCTCTCGACGCATCTTTTTCCTCAGGAATTAGTGAAGGAGGTATCCTCAGCTTTAACTCAAAAAACAACACAAGATCTAATCACCAAAACTGCAAAGAAAGTTCTACCTTCTAGCTTCGCTTCTCAGAAAATTATAGGAGAAGTTCCTGTAATTCAGCCCTTTCGAGGCAGAACCCTCAGTAGAAGGAATTCAAGATCTACGATCAAAAGATCTATGAGAAGAAGCAATAGACAAGGGAGAAGCAGAGTCTGAGAAGACTCTCCTTTAGACAGCGGTTGGAGCCAGACTAACACACTTCTGGCTGGAATGGGAGAGGAGAGGAGCGGATCCATGGTCCGTTCAGTTAATCAAGGAGGGGTGCAAGATCCCTTTCCTCAGGAAGCCACCTTTAGCTACAAGGCCGGTAGACCTTTCGGCCAATTACCGAACGAAAATAAAAGCGGACGCTCTGCAACAGCAGTTTGTTCTGCTGCTGCAAAAACAGGCTATAGAAAAAGTTCTGGACCCGGAATCTCCAGGTTTTTACAATCGATTGTTCCTGGTTCCCAAAAGTTCGGGGGGATGGAGACCGGTGCTAGACGTGAGCGCTCTCAACGTGTTTGTTCAAAAGACAAGATTCACGATGGAAACAACCAAATCCGTTCTAGCAGCAGTCAGACAACACGACTGGATGGTGTCTATGGATCTTCAAGATGCGTATTTCCATATTCCCATTCACCCGAGCTCCAGGAAATACCTGAGGTTTGTGCACAGGGGAGAAACTTTCCAATTTCGAGCCCTATGTTTCGGCCTAAGTACTGCTCCTCAGATTTTCACGAGACTAATGAAAAACGTAGCTGGAAAGCTTCACACAAGAGGCATCAGAGTCTCCCTATATCTGGACGACTGGCTCCTCAGAGCTCCTTCCTACACTCACTGCCTGGAGGATCTTCAGACGACTCTTCAATTACCGGAGAATCTAGGACTCCTTATAAACAAAATGAAGTCTCAGCTGATCCCATCCCAAGAGATTCAGTACCTTGGGATGAGGATTCAGAGTCAAGCTTTTCGGGTTTTTCCGTCAATATCAAGGACAGAACAAGCTTTAGAAAAACTTCAGAAATTCCTAAAGAGACGAACTTGCTCGGGGAGGGAATGGATGAGTCTGCTGGGGACCCTTTCCTCTCTAGAGCAGTTTGTCTCATTAGGAAGACTGAACCTTCGTCCGTTACAGTTCCATCTGAATCGGAACTGGGACAAAGACAAGGAATTAGAAACAAAGTGTATTCCCATTTCACAACAAATAAGACATTGTCTACAATGGTGGAACGATCCCCTAAAACTTCAAGAGGGACTTTCCTTGCATCAGAGGAACCCAGACCTAGTGTTGTTCTCCGACGCGTCGGACTCGCGGTGGGGAGCAACACTGGGAAAGATGGAAGTCTCGGGCTCTTGGACCAGAGATCAGATAGAGTGGCACATCAACCAGAAGGAACTGACTGCTATCCTTCTGGCTCTGATAGAATTCGAGTGCCTAGTGGAGAAAAAAGTAGTTCAGGTCAACTCCGACAATACGACGGCGTTGGCCTACATCAAGAATCAAGGAGGCACTCACTCCTACTCTTTATACGAGACCGCCAAAAAACTCCTTCTTTGGGCAAAGGAGAAAGATGTTACTCTGGTTACCCGCTTTATTCAAGGCGAAAAGAATGTGAGGGCAGACATGCTGAGCAGAAGGAATCAAATTCTGTCGACAGAGTGGATGCTTCACCAGGACGTCTGCAAGAGCCTGTGGCTGATTTGGGGCCGACCATGCATAGACCTCTTTGCCACAGCTCAAACGAAGAAGTTGGAAGCTTACTGTTCTCCCATTCCAGATCCCGAAGTGGTTCACATAGACGCTTTTCTGCTGGATTGGTCCAACTTAGATGTGTATGCGTTTCCCCCATTCAAAGTTATTCACAAAGTTTTGCAGAAGTTCGTAGCTCACGAGGGGACCAGGATGACCCTAGTGGTTCCTTACTGGCCTACAAAGGAATGGTTCACAGAGGTACTGGAATGGATGGTGGACACCCCGAGAAGACTACCTGTCAGAATAGGTCTACTCAAACAACCCCACTTGGAAAGATATCACCAAAACCTCCAAGTTCTACAAATGACTGCCTTCAGACTATCAAAAAACTTGCAAGAGCTAAAGGCTTTTCGAAGGCGGCAGCTGACGCAATTGCAAGAGCAAGGAGGTCGTCAACAATCAAGGTATATCAATCCAAGTGGGAAGTATTTAGAGGATGGTGCAGGAAAAATTCTATTTCCTCTTCCAGTACCTCTGTAACTCAAATAGCAGACTTCCTTCTCTTCCTTAGAAGGGAACTTAACTTTTCTATTTCCACAATTAAGGGATATAGGAGTATGTTAACTGCTGTTTTTAGACACAGAAACTTAGACCTTTCCAACAATAAGGATCTCCAGGACCTTATCAGATCCTTCGAGACCATTAAAGAGAAAGGCCAGGATTCACCAGCTTGGAACTTAGATGTCGTTCTTAAATTTCTTATGGGAAATAGGTTCGAACCCTTACATAAGGCATCATTTAAGGATCTTACCCTAAAAACTCTGTTTCTGATCAGTTTGGCCACAGCTAAAAGAGTAAGTGAGGTCCATGCCTTCAGCAAGACCGTGGGCTTTAGACAAGGCAAAGCGATTTGTTCTTTGCAACTTGGGTTCTTCGCAAAGAATGAGATTCCATCTCGACCCTGGCCCAAAACGTTTGAGATCCCGAACCTGTCGGATATCACAGGTACAGAAATAGAGAGACTCCTGTGCCCTGTAAGAGCTCTGAAGTCATACCTGGAAAGGACTAAGGAAATAAGAGGTAAGTCAGAAGCACTGTGGTGTTCAGTCAAGAAACCCTCGTTACCCATGTCTAAGAATGCGTTATCTTACTTTATCAGGCTATTGATAAGAGAAGCCCATTCAGAATTTAATGAAACTGATCTACAGATTCTTAAAGTTAAGACGCACGAGGTTAGAGCAGTAGCAACCTCGGTGGCTTTTAAACAGAATAGATCCTTACAAAGTATCTTAGACGCGACCTTTTGGAGAAGCAAGTCGGTGTTTGCCTCGCATTACCTCAAACAGGTTCAGACCGTATACGAAGACCGCTACACTCTCGGCCCATTTGTAGTGGCTAATTCAGTAGTGGGTGAAGGATCTACTCCTGCTATACCATAAACCTATACCCTTTTCTCCTTTTCTTGAAATGGAGAAATTTTTATGGTTGTGTGCGAAGGCTGGACGCAGTCTTCCACAATCATTAGCAAATGTTTTGCCTTTTGTTAGTTTGTTGTGTTATTCGGTCAGGTGGTCGTTTGTGTTCCTTACTAGCGCCCGGAACAAGGATATATTTTAAGGAGGTCTAGTCACATAGAGGTTATACACCGGTTGACAGCCCCTAGAGATTTTCAGCCCCCTGGGTGGATCGCTGGATCTCTTAAGGAATGCAGACAGAATGAGGCAGGAAAACTTCGAAATTTGCTTCCTTAACAGGTAGGAACCTCGAGTTGGTTTTACAATTTTAATTTTGTCAATTCCAACGATACTGGCTGTCTCTGACCCTCCACCAAAGGTGTCAATCAGCTATATATATATATAACTACCAGTTAAGTCAGATGTTTAAAAATGATATTTTCATAATAAAATAAATTTTTGAACATACCTACCTGGTAGTTATATATAATTAATTCCCACCCTCCTCCCCTCTAGAGACGAGAGGCATGGAAGATCTGAGGAATACCTGGTGTGGTTCTAGATACCTGGATAGAGGGCGCATAGGTGGACCACCTGACATACCTATCGGCGATTGCCGCGAGTTTTGAAATTCTGCCGTGACGTCAGGGACTTAAGCTATATATATATATAACTACCAGGTATGTTCAAAAATTTATTTTATTATGAAAATATCATATTATTTCATCTTATATATATTTACTGTAATCTTACAGTATTATTATTATTATTATTATTATTATTATTATTATTATTATTTAATCTTATTAATCTTAATCATATTTGAAAACTAGTAAGCCATTATTCTATATAAGTAACTTACCAAATAATTACATAGTTATTAGTTTCTACACGCAGCAGCTCAAAATTCAAATTTCACGTTAGCGCTCTTTTGTTTTGGGTGTAGATAGACTGCTGCCCTGCCCACTTTTGGGGAAAGATAGGTACAACACAGCTAAAGAGCTTAATTCGTTTCTGCTAGTCAGTGACTAAACATTGGTTATTGAGCAGCTCTGGTTTTTGGTTTTTCACCAGATGGTTGCAGAGTCTCTTCATTTGGTGAAGTACTCTCTGCTTTTTGGTAGCGTGCTACTATTAATTAGCTTAGCTAATTCAGGATTCCCAATTGTGACTTTCCCGATTTTGACTGTTTTTGCTTGGACCAATCATGTCAGACTAGCTTGTCAAACGTTAGATACTGCAGTAAAGGCTGCAAGACCAGGTTGACTTCAGCTAACTATGACAACCACACCATATGTAGTTTGTGTAGGGAGCAAGTTTGTTTGCCGAAACTCAACTGTGACGAATGTAAGGCTTGGGATAAGGGGAAGTGGAAGACTCTATGCACATTTAGAGAAATTGCAACGTGACAGACGAAGAAAGGCTACTGCTAGGGCTGAAGCTAAGGCTTCTGCTAGTCAGGTTTTGTCTCCAGGAGTTGATGTTGCTGAATTATCTGTTCCTTCAACATCTGTGACTGCCTTTTCCCCTATCTCCAGTCCTCCGACTTTTCCTGTAACTTCTATCCCTGGCTCCCATTCTTGTGAAGCCAATGCCATTGCCAGCCTAGAAATGCGAGTTGATTAGAAATTTGATATGTTCGTGAACACCGTTTCCCAGATTGGGAACTCGGTGCGTGTCCGTATGGACAAATTTAACAGTGTCGAGTGCAGTGTTAGTGGAGGGGGCTGGCCACTCGTCCCACCAAAGCTCCTAGACCAAGGTCCCTGCTAAACTCCCCTTGCTCACCTGAGAGGAAGCAAACTGGCAGTCCAAGGGAGGTTGGTGGGGTTTGCCCACAAGTAGTCGCTTCCTCAACTGAGCCTGTTGTCCGTAAGTCCCAGGACTTGGAGGACCGCCATTGGAAAGGCGTCTGCTTGGATGTGCATACGTTATCTTCTAGTGACTCGGACTCCAGTGGGGTCAAAAAGCACAGTCGGTGCTTCACTCAGGTGTTGAGACCATTGAAAAGGTCTGGAGCCTCGGTGGAAGATGACTCTCCCCGGCTCATAAGTGAGCGATGGAAAGGTTACGCAGCCCTCTTCCTTCTTGTGTTTTTTGGGAGTCTCCGCAAGCTCCTCTCTCTCATTCAGTGTTCACCGAGTGCCGTAAGTTGTCCAAGAAGTGTTTGTTAGTCCTGTGTATGGACATGAAGCGTCTGAGTGCACAGGAGGCGATCTTTCTATGTCCGAGTGCCCGTCGTTTGAGCAATCAGTGTCTGAGCACCCTTCGTTTGATCGTCCAGTGTCCAAGCGCCCGTTGTCCACGTTTCCAGCTCGTGGGCGCCCAGTGTCAAAGTGCCCTGAAGTTGATCATTTGTTGTATGAACGTTCAATATATGGACTCCAGGTGTCTAAGCGTCCATCGTATGAGCGCCCATCTTATGGGCGCCCAGTGTCCGAGCTTCAGGTGTCTGACCCTCTAGTGTCTGTGAAATGTGTAAATATTAGTAAGTATGCTGTGTCTGATCAGTCTGTGAGCAGGCGCCTAGTGTCCGAGCGTCCAGTATCAGTGGGCACTAATGTTGATTTTTATATATGTAACCTACCCAGTAATTACATTAGCTAAGAGTTTGTCTTGCCTCAGCAGCTTAAATTAAAAAATTCATGGGTTAGTGCTTCAATTTAGTGCAGGTGACTGGTCTCGCCCACTAACGAGAATATCAGGAACTACTTGGCAAACATTCGTCATTACATTTCTGCTGATGCTCAAGTCAACACAGAGCATCTTTGTCAGCTTTGTTCTTAAATTTGCCAGTCAGAGACCGGATTTGGTGATGTTTTATCACCGATATCTGGAGCCTTCAAGCTTACAGCATTCAGGACAGTTTTTGATTGTTTTGTTTAATTTGTCATATTTCACAACAGTAGCGAACTCATAATCAAGTGTTTAACTACCGACAGCGTAGTTTAACCAACGATTTCACCTTTACCGGTGATTGTAAACATTGTGTTTGTTGCCGAACCAGTAACATGATTTTGTTTCTTAACCGCAAGTCTCAGTCTTAATTAGAATTTGAGACTTGTATGCATGATGGTACAGTGTGCACTTCGTCTTGAATGGCGTATAATGTTTGCTACCAAACTGAATTTCCTTTGTAAAGAACTTACAGTTTTGCATTCGCTGCCTCTTCTTTAGCGTAAAATATTAATGTTGGTTTATCTACCCAGCCAATATTTTCGTTTTCGAAAGGCATAACTGTAAATCTCAAACGTGACTGGAATTGAGACATGTAGATATCATCTTGATCTGTAAAGGTTAACTTTCCTTTTCTGAGTAGTGTCATAAATGTAACCTTGTATTTGCTCCGGACCAATTTCTTGAGCATAAATTTGTTCTTAAAAAATTAATTGAACATATTATTACACTTTCCTTTGCAGAGAAATGAAAAGTGTAATCCAAATTTTTGAGAATGAAATGCACCAGCGAGTCTCAAATAATGTTTAATGAGTATTGAGATATGTATGTTAAAGGAATTGAGATATCTGTATAATGGTACTCTGTGTCCATAAATTTGTTCTTAAAAAATTAATTGAACATATTATTACACTTTCCTTTGCAGAGACTGAAATGTGTAAGGGCAGGAATACAGTGGGAGAGAATTGTGCTCATTGTTTTGGTTACAACGTGCTTTCGGAGTATGACAGGAATCGTGAAGAGTTACACATTTTTTAGCTCCTCCTACAAGCACCCAGTAGCGCTCTCCTGCTCAATTGCAGAACGCTCGGTGCCTGTTTGAGCTACTGGCTCGACGGCCGCTAGCTGCAGAACGCTCAGAGCCTGCTCGAACTACTGACTAGGCAACTGCCAACTACAGAACGCTCAGTGTCTGCTCGAGGTTCTGGCTCGACGACCGCCAACTGCAGAGCGTTCGGCACCTGCTCGAGCAACTGGCTCGATGGCTGCCAACTGCAGAATGCTTGGTGCCTGCTCGAGCTACTGGCTCGGCAGCCGCCAACTGCAGAGCGCTCGACACCTGCACGAGCTACTGGTTCAACGGCCGCCAACTGCGGAACACTTAGCGCCAGCTTTCAGGCACTAGGGGTCTGCTTCGGGCGCTTGAGGCTCACTCTCTGGCGCCTTGGCGTTCGCTCTTGGGTGCTCGGCGCCAGTTACTGGTACCCTGGCGCCATCTAATTCATCTCTCTCCCACTGCTAACCTTCCTGCCCATTTCATCCACTTGCTCCCACGCCTGGTTCCTTCCCTTTTTTCTTTGCCGTTTGCGAAACCTGGAAAAGACTCGTTTAAAGTAGAAAATTATCGTCCAATTGCACTATCATCATGTTTGTGCAAGATCATGGAAAAAATGGTAAACACATGCTTGATGTGGTACTTAGAACGGGGTAAATATCTGTCCCCAGCACAGTGTGGCTTCCGAAGCATGCACTCCACAACTGATGTTCTACTTCGAATGGAGTCTTCAATATGTGAAGCTTTTGCCAACAAGCAACATCACATCACGGTCTTCTTTGATTTGGAGAAGGCTTATGATACAACATGGAGATATGGCATTTTGAGGATCCTTCATGAATGTAACCTGAGAGGCAATTTGCCCCTCTTCATTAAGGCTTTTATTAAAAATAGGCTATTTCAAGTCCTGGTTTGAGCAACAATGTCAGAAGTATTCAGTCAAGAAGAAGGAGTACCACAAGGAAGTGTTTTAAGCGTAACATTGTTTGCCTTGGCAATCAATGGGGTTTCCAAAATAATTCCCTCAGATATAACATATACCCTTTTTGTTGACGACCTTTCAATCTCCTTTGCAGCTTCAAGGATGGCAGTGGCTGAACGTCGCCTTCAGCTCTGCATCGACAATATAGTGAAGTGGGCTGAGGTTAATGGTTTTAAATTTTCTACTAGTAAAACGGTAACTATGCACTTTTGTCGCATAAGAGGATTTCATCCTGATCCAGATCTATTTATTCATAGGCAAAGAATTCCATGTGTAGGCGAAACAAGGTTCCTAGGATTGACTTTCGATAGTAAGCTGACCTGGATCCCAAATCTGAAGTATATTAAGACCAAATGCTTGAAAGCGATGAATTTGCTGAAAGTTCTGTCTCATACTGTGTTGGGTGCAGACAGAACTCAGATGTTGAGATTGTATAAAGCCCTGGTCTTCTCAAAATTAACGTATGGATGCGAAGTTTACACGTCTGCAAAGCCCAATAGCCTTACAATGCTCAACTCGATTCATCATGGTGGGGTACGGTTATGTACAGGAGCATTTAAATCATCTCCCATTGAGAGCATGTTGGTAGATGCTGGTGAGGTGCCACTGGATCTTCATTACAAGCGTCTGCTGGTTCGGAGCTGGTATAGATTCCAGAGGCTACCTAAGTCTTTGACCAGCATATGTATGAGAAGGGAAAGGCATTGGCATTATTATGAAAATCATCCCAAGCAACCGCATCCGTTTGCTTTTAGAGTAAACTTGATTCTCAGGGAATTAAATATGCCTAGGGTGAAGATTCTACCAGTAAAGTATTCTGTTATTCCCCCCTGGAAATTTCCAGAGGTAGAATTCTGCAAGTATTTTAATTTCACCAAGTCAGAATTGTCATGTGAGGCCATGCGGTCAATATTTTTAGAGCATTCGATGGAACATGGCACCTACACACCAATCTTCACGGATGGCTCAAAGTCTGATGCTGGCGTCGGCTTTGGTGTAGCCTTCCCTGATATAGAGAGGAGTGGAAGGCTATCATCCGTTGCCTCAATTTTTACTGCCGAGATAAATGCAATTTTAAAAGCTTTAAAGGAGATTTTAATTCATAATGGAAACAATTTTATTATATATAGTGATTCAAAAAGTGTACTTCAGGCACTGGAATCTTTTAATCCTTTAAACCCCCTGATTTTAGAAGTATTAGAATGGTTGTTTTTATTGAAAAGAAGAGAGAAAGAAGTTAAGTTCTGTTGGGTGCCTTCCCATGTTGGGGTGGATGGGAACGAAAAAGCAGACCAACTAGCGAAATCAGCGGTCAACTCTCCAGAACCCACAAGATGCTTACTACCATATCGGGATGTATATCCTGTAGTAGGACAAACAATAAGAAAGCGTTGGCAGTCCCAGTGGGAGAATATTTTAACA